>BQNB010062173.1:5778-36186 GCA_026074375.1 Tanacetum coccineum
GTAGGAGCACAAACACAAACACAAAGAGAGAGAAATGTTAGTGGGTTTTTTTGTTTTTTTATAATGAATGTGAAGAATTTAGGGGGAAAACATTTAGTTGCCGTTTTTTATGTTTCCGATTAATTTTAACTAGAGTAGTTAGCAGTAGCTGCTTCTTTTATAAAAACAACTTTGGGAACGAACATAGTTGTAGATGTAATTATAAAGTCTAAAATGAATCCTCGGTAGTCTGTACAAGATATGGTATATAACTATTAGTTGACCACGTATGCCAATCTGAACCTGTACTCTATAGATCTTGGTTGGACATTACTGTTTCTGATAATGTATCTGTATTCTGGCTGGACTTGTTTTCTGGATCCATTTTTTCAGTGCAAGGGAACGTAGTTCCACTTTTTCTTTTCTTTCTACAAAGGGTAGATTCTTTGGTTGCGTTAAACAACAAATCTAAAAATTAAGGTTACAATAGGTTGCTTAATAGGTACTTACACGTTGAAGTATTAATGCCGTTGTGACTTATTCTTGACACGGGGTCAACGCGACTGGATGTAAACCATCGTTGGTATCGGAGGGTATGGAACTTAAGGGAGAGCAAAAAAATACCTAACTTCAAATGAATCTGATTAGTTAGGGCTGTAATCTTATGTCTCATAATGAGGGAAAATCCTGATTATATAGTGTTTGTAGAAGAAAACATAATAAAATCATGCCTAAATAACAATTCATAGTATAGATGTATCTTCAAACATTCCCCAAGTTGGAGCATAGACGTTAATCATGCAGCTACTGCTACAAATCTGCCATTTTGGGTTTTCCACCAGGGTTAGATTGACTTCAACCTGTTGGAAAGACTCAGGGTTTACGCTTAAGTAACAGATCTTGGATCATGAAAAGATCTGTGTCCTTCTATACCGCAAAGACAGATCTGCTAAAGGCTAGAATAGTTCCGTCAAGCGGCAGGAAGTCATTAGTAGACAGAGCACACATTCACATTAGAATATAAGCACACGTTAGAAGAGGAGCAACAGAACTATGTCTTTTGACCAAGGAAGTGTCAATAGAATGTGGAAAATAGTAAAGTAGAAGAACAAATAATGACTAAAATAGTAAGCAGCACATAAGACGAGATGACACTATAGGATGGTAGTAGCCTACATCATCTAGCCCCAGAAAAAGGATGTTATGTAAAGCAAATATGTAGATTAACAGGGTCCAAATTCATCTAACCTTTTTTATATCATGTGTGTGTGCGCGCGCACATGCGTGTCTCCCACGATATCAATTAAACTTGCATGTTTTTTGCAACAACCAGATGTATTAATGGCGTATCTATAAATTTTGGATCAATCATGCCTAATGATTAACTTTCTAAAGATACACCGTAGATGTTGCAGATCTGGGTATTACCTTGAAATATTCTCTGATATGATCATTTGAGAGACTGTTCCAGTTACAATAGAAGTTTGCCATTAATCTTTTTTTGTGTTTGACCTTTATGTGCTAGATACACAGATGCATTATCTATGTGTAATTATTGTATTGATTATGTTTATCTTAATGTAGATCATATTCGGTACGTCAAGCTACTGCCACAGCCTACGGTGCCGTGTGTGCTGTCTTATGTTCAAAAACACTGGGTTAAATTTGCAGTTCTATTTGGGATTGCTTTCAAAGTTTTTAGGTGACATGGATGTACTCCTTCAAGATGGAAGCCCTGTGACCCCACAACAACGTCAAAGATTGCTGGTGTTATTATCTTTTTTTTCTACAGTTTTGCAGTCTACAACTTCTGGGTTGCTGGAGATAAATCTACTTGAACAAATTAAGACCCACTCAGCAATATGCTTCCTCAGTTGTTGGGATGTTTGTCAATGGTTGGAAAGAAATGTGGCTGGTCAAAATGGATTGTAGATTCCTGGAAGTGCTCAACTCTTTTGGCTAAAATTTTGAGCGAGAGGTTCTCATCTTTCTACAGTGCTGCAGTTGATATCCTGTTTCAAAGCTTGGATATGAAAAATTCCAAGAAGCTTACCTCTTTCAGGGTCATGGGGTTCTCAAGACAAATCTTCAGTTATTGTCACTTCAAAAGCTTTGCCTTTTACCTTCATCTGTACATAAATTATTACAGTTTAATTCACCTGTATCTCAACTACGCCTCCATCCAAATCACCTGGTGACCTCAAGTTCTGCTGCTACATATGTCTTTTTACTTCAGCGTGGAAACAATGATGTTGTCTAGTTTGCTACAACCTTATTACTAGAAGAGCTAAACATGCTAAAGAACATGGTTGGGAAAACAAATCAGTCTGTGTATTCCAAAACTGAGCTGTTTGCACTCTTTAAGTTTGATATGAAAGTTCTCTTATGTTGTGTTTCATTGGGTGGTGGTAATACTTTGATAGGCAAAACAGAAGTTGATACTTTATATGTTAAAAGATCATAAAAAATGGCAAGTTATCTTATTGAGAACCTGATCCTTTTGAATCACCTATTCAGGGATATGTGGAGTTGCAAGCAAGTATTTTCAAGATGTTGAATAGGCTGAGTACAGTGGAATTTCTCAGCAAGTTCTCAATAAGGAAACAGAACAACGTGAATGTTCCTTTTGGCAAAGTAAATGAAAAAGTTCCAGATGGTGATCTTAGGAAGTATGCTGTTCTCATTACAAGAGCTCTACATGTTTCATCTCCCTTGGAAGTTAAGTTAGAAGCGTTATAATGGCTACATACATACTGTCAGAATATTAATATGACAGTTTAAAGTATATAGAGTCTGGCTATCTTGAGTTTTTGGTGAGATAGTCTTCTCTGTTCTTGATGCTGCATGTGATAGGGAACCAAAAGTGAGGTCTCAGGTTGCATCTGTATTGGAAATGTTTCTGCACTCCAAACTTATACACCCGTCACAGATGTATGTTTTAACTGAAGTTGTTCTTGAAAAGCTTGGAGATTCAGATGAAGATGTAAAAGAATTATATTTGAAGTTACTTTCTCATGTATTGCCTGTCACAATGCTTATATGTGGCACGCGTTACAATGGAACAGTTACCAAACATAAGCCATTAATGCAGTGGAAGCAAGTTTTTGCCCTGAAGCAACTACTGCAACAGCTTCACTCAAAGCAGCTCGTCTCCATTTTAAGTTACATTTCACAAAGATGGAAGGTGCCCCTTTCTTCTTGGATCCAGCGGCTTGTTCATACTTGTCGAAATTCAAAGGATTTGCTTTGGCCCAACAAGAAGACACGGGGAACTTGCATGTAGCTAGCATGTGGTTTGACATGAATATGGAGATCTTCTTGAAAGAACTTGTTTAGTAAATCTCCTTGTTGGAGCATGGTGGGCCATACATGAAGCAACCAGATATTGTATTACTACACGCCTTCAAACCAATCTTGGTGGGCCCTCGCAAACTTTTGCTGCTTTGGAACAATTGCTTCTGGATGTCGCACATGTATTACAGGTTAATAGTAAAAAAAGTGATGCAAACCTAAGTATTTCAGGTTCTCACTCATTTGTTACCATTGAAATTATTACTTGATTTCGTTAAGTCGTTGAAGAAAAATGTGTACAATGCTTATGATGGATCAACTGTTTTACCATCTCCACCTCGTTAGAGTTTAGCTTTCTTCAGACAAAATAAAATGCGAGGAGTGGTTTTCTTGAATATGTGAGCCAATGATGAACGCTGGGATGGATTCATTATTGTAGTTTGCGTCTGCAAGAGCTCAAAAACTTGGTCGCTTCAGCTATGAAGGACAGGCCAAGGATACAAGTCACAGAAAAATTACATAACTTGAAGTCTAGGTTCTCTGGAGATATCTTGAGAGTCTTATGGCATATGATCTTGTCTCATGTAAGAATCATGAGCCAGAGGCATTAATAGGGCTGCAAAGATGGGTATCAGCTGCATTTTTTCCTCTATTTGAGGAAGAAAATCAAGATATGAATGACTATGAAAGATTTGGTCCTTTGTCCTGGATCCAAGGGCTTGTCTATCAAGCACAAGGTCAGCACAAAAAGGCTGCTCCTCACTTCACACTTTTATTACAAACCGAAGGGTCACTTGGTTCTATGGGTTCTGAAGGTGTACAATTTTCCATAGCTCGTATAATTGAAAGTTACAGTGCATTTTCTGATTGGAAATCTCTTGAATCTTGGCTATCATAGTTGCAATTGCTTCGTGCTAAGCATGCTGGTAAAAGTTACTCTGGTGCCCTAACAATGGCAGGAACTGAATTAAATGTGATTCATGCTCTAGCTCACTTTGATGATGGTGATTACAAGTCAGCATGGGCTTGTCTTGACTTGACACCCAAGAGCAGCAACGAACTTGCGTTAGATCCGAAAGTAGCTTTGCAACGAAGTGAGCAGATGCTTTTACAGGCGATGCTCTTCAATATTGAAGGGAAGGTGGAGAAGGTGCAACATAAATTACAAAAGGCGAAACTAATGCTGAATGAAACATTCTCAGTTATGTCACTTGATGGGTTGACAGAAGCAGCAGAATATGTTAACCAGTTGCATTGCATATCTGCATTTGAAGAAAGTTGCAAACCTGCAGGCCCAAACATTTGGCACATGCCCCCTTTCCAATCCAAGTTGAGCACATGCCCCCTTGCTAATTCTAAAAATTTAACATTTATTGACATCTGACAATCTGTTTAGGTTTGCTGTTTATTACTATGCATCTGATGCATAATGGCACAGGCCCAAACATACAAACTTGATAACTTTACCCTTTGAAATCGGAAAAGGTGAACGGGTAGTTACCAATGAACTCAGAGGTATTATGACCTAAGGGGCCGCCAAGCGTTTATGCTTGCTCTTTTTACTGGTTTAAGCTATAGCTACTTAACTTGCGTATGCTTGCATACTTTGGAAAACCTCCACTACAGCTGTCTTTGTTTAGTCATTGCATTTTGTTTATGCTATATATTTGTCTAATCTAGACTGCACAAATAACCCTGAGTGCTCATCATTCCATCTCTCTCTACTGGTTATTTATCTGCACAATATCAGCCTTCTCTTATTTAATATTCTGTGTATTTTTGTAGACGTACTTGGACGGATAAATTTGCTTAAGGAGGAGGCATCACGAATTGCAGAGAATGTTACTCTTAGTCACCCTGAGAAGACCAAGATAAATGCGGCCCCATTGTAGTGAACTTGGAGCGTCGTTTGGCTTCTACTCAGAAACCTAAAAACACTCGCGAGGATGTGGTTCAACAATGAGTATATTGGGGCCAGATCAAAGCAGCATTTCAAACTTCAAGACTTTCCAGATTCTGCTGCTGCTCTCGGGTACGTTTGAAGATCATTTTATTGCATGCTGCATCTTTAGCCATCTTATCAGAGGAAATCATAAATATCCTTGGGAGAAGTTGCTCCGGCAACTAGCTTATTATCATCATCTGATGTCCCGATGCCCGGTCTCGAGAAGCAATTCTTTTTTTTTCTGAATCTGAACGGGATTTCACAAGTAATTTTCAGGGTATTGTCACAATTGCGGTCTTTCTACCGAAATCAACGTGGTTATTCTGCCCGGCAAAACAAAACCTAAGAAACTTGTAATAGTGGGCTCAAATGGCCAGAATTACCCTTATCTATAAAAAGGACGCGAAGATCAACGTCTTGATGCTAGGATAATGCAACTGTTGCAAGCTATAAATAGCTTTTTACATTCGTCTTCTATTCGCATCCGTTATTATTCAGTGACACCTATTAGTGATCGAGCTGGTCTAATTCAGTGGGTAGAAAATGTTACGCGTACCTACAGTGTCTACAAGTCTTGGCAGCACCGTGTGCAGGCTGCACAAGTTTCAGCGGTTGCTTCTGGCAATGCAAAGAACTCAGTGCAAGAACATTTGCCTCGGCCTACCGAAATGATTCATGCTAAAATTATACCAGCTCTCAAGGAAAAAGGCCTAAGAAGAGTGATCTCTCGGAAAGACTGGCCTCATGAAGTCAAACGAAAAGTTTTTTCAGAGCTTATGCATGAAACTCCCAAACAGCTTCTTCATTAAGAAATTTGGTGTGCAAGTGAAGGTTTCAAAGCCTTCCGCTCGAAATTGAAAAGGTTACTAATATAACTAAAATATCCATTTTCTTTGTAGGGCTGTACTAGTCCGGGATCGTTAAAACCAAAGAACCAGACCTGGGCTGGACCACGATAAATATCTCAGTTTTAGATCTTATAATAAGCCTGTTCTAGGTTTGATGTTTTCAAATATGTGTTTTCGGTTTGGTCTGGAATCAGAACTGAATCGAGCTGGTTTAAACTTTTTTCATTTTTCAAAACTTGAGACTATATAACAATATATTTTTTTAATTACAAAAAATAAAATAAAATAAGAATAATAAACAGAGTTTGAATCTGGTTTCATCATTCATAATTATTCAGTTTGGTCTATGCTGCCATTACCAGCATTCACTGCTGCGTTAACTCATTTGAATGTACCTCTGACCACCTGGCTATCAACTGATATAATTCCTCTGAGTAAGTACCAAATTTTGGTTTATGATGCTGAATATCAATCTGTTTCTATTTGCTTTCAGGTATTCTGGAAGCGTAGCCGCCATGAGCATGGTAGGGCACATACTGGGTCTTGGGGACAGGCATTTGGATAATATTCTTTTGGATTTCCACAGTGGGGATATTGTCCACATTGATTATAACGTGTGCTTTGACAAAGGACAAAGGTTAAAGGTCCCTGAAATTGTTCCCTTCCGGATGACACAAACAATTGAGGCAGCTTTCGGATTAACGGGCACTGAAGGCTTTTAAAAATAATTGTGAAGCAGTTCTTGGTATCTTAAAGAAAAACAAAGATGTCCCAAGTCAATGTGAGACTGTCTCTACCATACACAATTGCACAGATCAGGAGAGATCTTCCCTTATCTTTCAGGAGACATCAGCTAAAGCAATTGTTGCTGAAGCAACTAGTAATTTAGAGAAAACCAGCACTTCTTTTGAGTTACAGGCTCAGGAATTCGCTCAAACGAAGGCTGCTGTAGTTAACTGGTAAATAAAAATCTTTGGCTCTTACATCTGCTGTTCTAGTGGCAGGGGTTCCATTTACTGTTGTTCCCGAGCCTACACAAGTCCAATGCCATGATATAGATCGAGAAGTTTCTCAGCTGATTTCTGATCTGGATCATGGCCTCACTGCTGCTGTCTCATCTCTCCAAACATATTCAGCTGAGTTACAAAGAGTTTGATGTTCTTTCACATACAAGAAGACAGGGTGCTGAACTTGTTACAAAAGTGCATGAAGATAGTTTTGAGACGGTGAAGAGCATCCATAATGATTTGTGTTTTCAGGTAGAGAAGTATGTGGATGAGATTGAGAGAGTTGAAAAAGAGTACCAAGAACTGGTAAATTCCATTGGTGCAGAGACTGAGTCACGATCCAAGAATCGTCTCATGGCTGCTTTCGCAAAGCTCTCACAGTCAACTAGGCAACTGGTAAGATTAGGTCATGACATCAAGATAGAATCAAAGATAAAAAAAATTTTTGGCATAGCTGTAAGTTGTATATATAATGAGGTTAAGCATAATACTTGAGGTATTGACTCATTCAAGTGATGTAAGAACTATGAACTGCACTCTTCTTGGTGAGATTGGTTTTAAGTTTAACCACACAAATCAACGGTTTTTCAAATGGTTTCTCGGTTTTGTGCACTTGCATAAAAGTATAAAAAAATGACTAGTAGATTGTTTACGTGACAAAGATGCATACGTGTGTCGACACCAGCCTACAAAAACTGAAACATTATAATATTACATTGATGGAAGCCAGGAAATTAACATGTAATCAAACTGAGATGAAACTAAACCAGTCCAAGCGGATAAGTGATCATCAATGAGCATTCTATAAAGTTCAAAAAGCACATCAAAGTAAGGAGACTCGACAAGCATTCCAAGGATTCTTTCTTCAAGCTTCTGTAGGGATTGCAAAACAGGTACAAAACACCGAGTCTTATCACTATACTTAAACTCACTTTCAACAAGCCACTAGCGATGGCTAAGCCTTAACAACCCAATACACTTAACAGTATTAGTAAGAAGTTGATTGCCAGTTAGTTTGGCAAGATCATGTGAGAGCATTGATAGATCCTTATTAAGAACCTCCCGAGACTGCCCGATACAGTTCCAAATAGGATGGTGCATTTCCTCATTTAATAGCTTTAAAAAAGAAAAGAATAAGCAATGTCCTTGTAACTGATCACTTAACCACTCTAGCCTTAAAACATACAATTTACGGTCATTTTCCGTAGCCTCTTCAGTAGTCCAGTTGGCAGCAAAGAAATACTTTTTATACTTGAGTGCTACATCAAACCATGTTTGGTTCATAGTGTTCATGTTAGGAAAATATTGTAAACAGACTTAATACTGTTAGTATTAAAGTTAAGTCTGTTAGTTATAGTTAGTACTGATAGAAAATAGTTAGTACTGTTAGTAGTAGAAGTTAAGTCTGGTAGAGCAAGTTAAGTCTGCCAGCATTAACTTAAGTCTGGCAGTATTAAAGTTAATACTGCTGGGTCAGAATGTTAAGTCTGGTTGTAATTATAGTAATAGTTATCTCTTAGCGTTAATATAGGAAGAGATAAGCAGGGTTCCTTATGTTTATAAAAGGAACGTAGAATAGCATTGTATTTGATATCAGTTGATTGAGCATTTGCAATCAAATAGTAATAGTAATAGTATTTTTAGTATATCGTTCTTGTGTTCATCTTGGTATAGATATTGATATTCCGCATCAATATTTGTATTCACGGTTATTGTCTCTCATAGTTTCTTTGGATTTATCTAAAGGACTATAAGTCGTGTAAGGCTCATTTAGATCCTGTTGATAAGGACCTACAGTTCAGCCCTGCCCCGTCAACTTTCGGGGATACCATGTCATGCAACATCCCTAAATCTGTTACATATGCCCTCGTGGAATCACTTTGACATTGAACAAGCTCCATTGTACATGAACCCAAAGCAACCCGAGACAATTGTGAGGCAACTTGAGCTCCAAGATACTCCAAATACATAAAGTTTTGTCTAACGGATGTCTCTATTGAGTACCAAACAAAATCACGTACCATCAAGGTTGTCCCATCCTTCAGGTAAGCACAAAGAAGAATCCGGACATAATTCAAGATTGATATAAAAGAGTCTATAGCTTCAGTAACAACATATTCACCCTCACTAGGATCTAAAGAGAAAATATATGTATGGTGAAAGCCAAGTTTTAAGCTCCGTAAGGCCTGATTTCCATCTGTAAGAAGCTGTTGAAAAAATTGCACCCATCGCTTAAGCTCAATGTTCGACATGCTGACATTATGCCGGGGCCCGCTTCTTTGTGCAAAAAGATGTGCTTTAGCCATTGCCTCAACCAAATCTCTTCACATCTTTGAGTTCATTCTCACTATTCGTCTCACCATGCAAACCATAAAGGTTCCATCAAGTAAATTTCAAACCCCTCTATTTGGCATTGCTCATGATACTTCACCATAGGAAGGGTTGACCGTGAGAAACATTCTAAATT
This sequence comes from Tanacetum coccineum, assembly GCA_026074375.1. Classification (NCBI taxonomy): domain Eukaryota; kingdom Viridiplantae; phylum Streptophyta; class Magnoliopsida; order Asterales; family Asteraceae; genus Tanacetum; species Tanacetum coccineum. Next base: position 15,316 of record BQNB010062173.1, read on the forward strand.
CTGGGTGAGGACGAAGAACCATTGGTTTTCCTTCCACTGTACCACATTTGTTAACTGTTTTTGATCCAGGTTGTTCAACTAGACAGTTGATTCTATCAAGAACCTATATATATATATATATATATATATATATATATATATATATATATATATATATATATATATATATAAATAAAACAATATAGGTCATGAGTGTCTACTTCTAATAAAGATCATTGACTGGAGGCTAGGCAAGGTGAACAACAAAGCTGTGGCCTATGTGTTAGTGTAGTGGTCGAACGACAGTGAAGAAGAGGCAACCTAGGAGTTGTACTAAGAGTTGCTCAAGAAGTACCCTAATTTTTTTTTGAAAGGATGTGATTCGTCAATTTAAACACACGTAAAATAATATATATAATACTATGGAAAATTCCCAATTCACCCTTGAGGACAAAGGTAAAAAGGAAATTCTTCAGAATATATATAATATAATATAATACGTATATTTGACCGGGAAGTATGCTTTCCCGGGTCGTTTCCCCAACGACTTGTGAAATTGATACCACGCTTTAGTTTGGATTATGATTTGAATAAGAACAAAGATGAATTTGATTATCTATAACTACTAAATAAAAGCAACAAATTAAATGAGCAAACAAAAACAATTAAGCTCTTAAACAATCAACCGGAACGAATAAAACGCGACAAATAAGCAAACAAGACGAAATTAAACCCTAAAAATGCAAACTAAATTTCTAAACCTAAAATAAGACAAAAGAAAATTTTAGGAAAAAGAAAATTATTTTTTTGAATTTATTATGAATTAAAAACTATTTTAATCTAATTAAATCCTAGAAAATAGCAAATTACGTCCTAAAAATTAAGAAAAATGATTTTTAAACTTAGAAAAGTATAAAATAACATAAAAACTCAGAAAACTATTTTTAACTATTTTTAAAATTAAAATCCTATTTTTAAAATTAAAATTAAAAACTTAAAAATGAAAATAAAAATTTAAAAGGTGTAAAAATGATTTTACTGAATGTAAAACTAAAACTAATTTTTCTAAAACTAAAAACTATTTTTTTGTATTTTTCTGAAAATTATTTATATTTTTAATGTATTTTCGAAAATTAAAACCTTGGAAAAATGATTAAAAATAATCTACTAAATGGAAAAATACGAAAAATTTAGGAAAATTCCAAAATGCAACAAAGTTTAAGTGAAAAATAAGAAAACTCTACTAGCTAAACAAATAAGCTCCTAATAAGCTACTTTAAGCTGCGGCTTATTAAGAAAAAGGAAAAGAAAAACAAGTACAAGTATTAAATGAAAGGAAGGGATGATGGATGAGCTATTGAAGCAAGTTGGTTAACACGTTGGGCATTTGAGTGGAAGGTCACGGGTTCAAGGTCTGGCAACACCCTTTTTGATTTTTTTTATTTTTCAAAACCAAAAGCTAAAACTTATAGAACACACATTTTTAAGAACTTTTAATAAAAGGAGTGTAAACTGAATCTCAAAAATAAGCTCTAAAAGAGCTTATAAAGAAGCTGTCTCAGAAAGTAGCCTTTAAAAGGCTTAAAAACTTATTTTCACTAAAACACTTGCACACACTTCATTATAAGCTCAAATTTAAAACCAAAACCTATTCTAGCTAGCTTAAGATGTGTACAAGCTAATAATGACAAGCTATCCTAACTAAAAACACTTTAAGCTATCTAAATTTATGATTAAAAACAGCAAACTCAGAAAAAGAAACTTAAAGCTAAAAAATCCAATAAGCTAAAATGCAATATAAGTCAAGACATAAGCTGAGCTTATGAGAATTTAACCACCTACTTATAAACTATTAATCTAAGTTATAAAAACAAGAACTAAAAGCTAGAAAATCAATTTTCAAGAGCTACTTACTAATACTACTGTTTTTGGCTTTTTGAAACTTTTATGAACTTTTAAAAGCCAAAGTATCCTAAGAAATAAGCTAGAAATGAAAAACAAGTTCTAATCTATATTAAGCTATGTGAAATCTATAATCCTACTGAAATTTAGATCCTAAAAGCTACAAACACTAGCTTAGTAAAAAGCTTAAAAGGACAGCAGTAGTAACTTCAGTTACTACTGCTGATGCACTTGATAAAGGGCAAAACACCAATGTAGGTGTCCTTAGGGGACAACCTGCATTACACACTCTATTTGAGTGTGCTTGAACACAATGCAACCACTTACCAAGCTTAAGAGGCTTGGATCAAAATTTTAGCAAGCAAAGAAAAGTGAAAAAGTCCCCTGGTGCAGAATCAAAAATAATAAGCCATAAAAGGAATTTAAGCTCAATCTAATCCTAGAAACCTGCTCAAATCTTAATCAATTATGAAGATCAAACTCACAAAAGAAAATTTTCAAAGTTATGTTGACTTTTGAAGGTCAAACAATACTAATCCAAACACCCCTATAGATTTGACAGATTTTACTTAAGCTTATGAAATGAGAATCTAGAGAACTAAACCTTAATACCAGATAACTACTAGCTTATAACAAGACTAATAAGCATAAATCCACAATCAATTTAAGCTAGAATTAAGAATCTAAAGCTAAGCTACCTATTTTTGGCTTTTTAGTGATTTTTAAGACAAGTAATGAAAATTTAAGAGCTAAGCTACCTAAGCTAAAAACAGATGAAAATTTATAACTAATAAGCACAAAGAGATAATTATAAGCACAAATAAGCAACTAGATTAAGCAAATAAGCAGATCTACACTAATAAGCAATTATTAAGCTATATATTGAAGAACAAAGGAAATTAAATGAGAACTTACTAGAGGCTTCAGCTAAACAGAAGCTTATATGCTCATAGAGCTTATCAACAGCTCTGGCTTATCCTAAGATAAGCCAGTAAAGTCCATGGGAGCTCTTCCAAAGCTAGCTCCCCTTCCATAAGCCACAATCCAATAAGTATAAGGTAATTAAGCTTTGTTTAATTAATTTCAGTAGATTAATTGAACAATTAAGCTCAATCACAAGCTTAGAGACTTGTGAGAGCTGAAATTAGCTTAAGTGAGCTTATGAGACAATAGCTTAACATTTGAAAAGAAATAAGAGCTTATGAGTGAAAACAGTGTTATGAAATCTAAATGAAACTTTTATTAATGACTAAAAATTGGATTACAATGCTTAGAAAACGAAATTACAATAAGTTTGAAGATTACACTATTAAAACTAAAAGCTAAAATTACATTTAAAAAATAAAAGCTAGACTAAGATGTGTATGAGAGGTGTGGGCTTTTTATAGCCAATTGAAGAAGCTTCTAGGCTGTTGCTTGCATCCCATGCTCCTTCTAATCTCTGCCATTGGATTCTCTCAATGATTGGATCACAATTTTCCACCCTTGGATCATATCTAACTCACACGGATTGCCAGCTTGGCAATCCGTTGTGAGACACCTTGTGTTAGTTATGAGAGTGAGTCAAGTGCAAATTCCAATATTCCTTGTGCTTCCCTACATCCAACTGTCAATTCTTGCTTGGCTTAACCAATAGGACTCGATGATTTGACAACTTTCCCCTGTGCCATTTTGTTACTAGCTCCATTGATTACTATTTTCAGCCCTTTAATTAACAATTGCTCTTTGTTTTTGGATTGTGTGGTGAAAGGTACGGGGATGGGTAGAATAGTGTTTGTTTCTTAGGCGCCCTGTTTTTAGTTTAACTGAATTGGGTAAAACGGGTGGTGTGAGTTTGGGATTATGGAAATTTCAGTCCTTGTGGTTTTTGAATTATAATTGCAATGTAAATCAAGTGGTAAAATGGTTTTGAAAATGGCAGGAATGGTCCCTTAACTTAGATAAAAGGAAAATGGGCCTAGTTTTGCGGGCTTTGGCCTATGGTTTTGATTTTTGGGCGGGTATGGTTTTAATAGGTTTTGGCCCATTTAGGCTTAGGGACCATTTGTGTAACTTTGGAATTTTGAGGAACTAGTTTTGTACTTTTATCATTTTGTGGCTTGACCTGAGTTGACCCATAGTTGACTGAAGCTTTGACCTTTTTGACTTTGGCTTGATTTCCTGACTTCTTTTGTGCTCTTCCGTTCCTCGTGTCCGTGTTTGCCCGGTTTTGACCATTTTCTTGTGATTTTTATCTTATCCGTACCTGCACACACAAAACACAAAAACAAGCATATCTTTGCCATTTTTAGTCTATTTTGGGCTTAATTGGGCCTTTTTAGGTATAAACGGATATGTGCATTTCACACGTATCAGGGTGAAATTTTATATATACTCACAAACTAATACATCTTACACTCAAAACCAACATGGACAAACCCCATGCAGTTTATATATGTAAGCTAATAAGAACAGAAATACAAAAACTGAATTCATACAACTATACTTCAATCTTCTAAGAATACCATTGCCACTATCTAGCCTCTTTGCATCTTGACATTTCATCTTTCTTCCACTTCTTTAACAGTTCTTGACTCCTTTACCTTGATTCCTATCAGCTTCATACTAACAGTTTCCTTTACTATATTAAGGATAGTATTATTGTCCCTTTTCTCATTTTTGAAGAGTCTGTTGTTTCTCTCTTGCCAAATGTCAGATGCACCACATACAAGCCTTCTCACTATGCTCCACATGTTTTTGTTTGATGGTAAAGTTTTAAACTCATTTATGATCTGATCCCAACATCTAGATAATCTCACATTTAGCATTCTAATTAATTCATTCCAAATTCCATTAGAAAACTCACATGTAAAAAACAGGTGGTTATGTGAATCACGACATTTGTTACACAATGCACACTTTAAAACATCATTTTCTCTCCATATTAGCAACTTATCTTGTGTCATTCGTCTCTTTTGAACTGATAACCAGGTGACAAAAGCATGTCTAGGTATTGTTGGATTATGTGAGTTGGACTAGCCGTGTACGACTAGAAATGTGTGAGCCTATTAGGGGCACATACGTTAAACACTTAGAGTGCATTTTAACTTCACGTAACGTTTCTAATTGTAAACCAAAGGACCTATAACGACAAGACACGAATCCTATAGAGCCTAAGTGTAGTAGCCAACTATATGGAGTATTCTAAAGAGTGTCTATGTTCAGTGTATGTAGGAGATAAGGAGAAAAGGGAGTTGAGATAAAGATTAAAGTGTGTTTCCTAATCCTATCATGAGTAGGGTGTAGAGGCTATAAAACCCCCTTCCCTAGCTCATTTACACGCATCACAACAACCCTAAATCTCCCAAATCTGTTTTGGAACCCTCTCCTTCTCCTTAACCGATCTTAATCAAAACCCTATTTAGGTTTTAGGATTTTTGGTTCTTCCTTATACTTTTTGGGCATTTTCAGTTAACCCTAAGGGTTATATTTTAGTGTGATTCGATCCCAAGGCTGTTCCAGAAGGTGTAGTACTTTGGTTTGAAGGTTGTCAAGGCGTGACAACAATTAGATCAAGCTAGGGTTTTGTTTTATTGATTTTTGGTTCATACTGCCTATTTCGATTGAACCGAATTTGGTGAAACCCTAGATCAAGTCTCCCGATTTTTGGTACAAAGCACAAGAGTGGGTTTTGGTATTTAATTCAGGTGGTATTGGTATACAAAGGTTGTTTTGGGATACACGTGAAGCACGACTAGCATTCCGGGCGCATTCGATTGACGTGTTTGTGTGAGCACTCGTAGAGGTGGAAACTTATCCACTTTGTTTCATTAACATTCGATTCTTAAAAAGGTTAGGTTTTGTTTACCCTTTGTTTGTTTATTGTGTGTTAATCATATAAACCAAACAAGATCCACATCCGCTGCGTACTCGTAGTGTTAATGGTTAACAAGTTATTAAATCCCAACAGTGTTCCAAATTGTCCTTATCTCCATTTGACTAGAATTTCTTTTCATCCTATTATTTAACTCAGCTTGTTTAGCCATCCTCTTTTCATAGAAATCATAATCTCTGATAAGATGACTAAGACTTCCACATATAAAACGTGCTCTTGCAGTAAACCCATACCCCAATCCTTTCTTGTCAACTATAGGATTTTTACTATGGGTGAATTGATTCTTAACAGTTTCCCTAGGAGATTTTACTTGCTTGTTAGCAAAACTAGGTGTTTCCTGTTCTTCTGTTTGTAGTGACACATGCTCATCTTCACTATCTGATTCATACTCCTTAATGATAGGAGCATCAGACCAAATCTTAGGTTGATTTACTACTTTGGATTCATTAACAGTTGGTTCAGGCAAAGATTCATGTGTTTTAACACTGCAATCTGATTCACAAGTATTAAAGTCACTGGTTTAGGTTTCAGATTCACTAGGTTGAGACTGTTTTGGACCATATGTAAATTGAGAGTAATCTATTTCTACATCAGGTCCAGATGGCATGTAATTCCCTGTCATGGGTGGGGGTACAACATGCATTCCTCCTGCTGTAACAAACCTATCATACAAAGGTTGTTTTTCTAACTCACTTTCCTTATTCATAAATACACTTTGTAAAACTTCATTTTCATAACTCAAAATGCCATCATATCTGTGATCCCCATACCCAAGCCCAAATTTATCATTAGCACTCATTTGGGTATTTAGCAGTTTACCAAGATTTTTAGAAGAGTTGTGCCATTTTTCTACTTTAGCTTTTAAATCTTCTTTTTCTTTTTGAGCTTCTGCCAATAGTTTCTTATGGTATGTTAGGACATCTGTTTTATCATCTAAGTCTATTTTCATAAACCTTATCTTTTCTTCATACCAAAGTTGACCTTGTTGATGAGCAACTAATTGTGCTTCAACTTTCTTTAGACCTTGAGTATATGCCTTTATTTCTATGCTTGCATCACTAAGTTGTTCTCTCTGTGCATCATATAGTTTTTTAAGTTTAGCATAAGACTCTTTACACTCATTTGAACAGGAAGTTACCTCTGTGTCTGAGCCTGAGCTGTTGCAAGCCATCAAAGCATAATCTTCTTCTTCTTCTGAGTGACTGGTCCAATCTACACCTTCTCCATCAATGGTCACCAATGCTTTAGAGTCTTCCTGCTTACCAGATCTTCTCCCATCCTTATTGCCAGAGTTCCAAGCATCTCTCCTCCTACTATCTTGATTTCCCTTGGTTCTACACTCTCTAGCAAAATGGCCTGTCTTGTGGCAATTGTAGCACTCGACTTTGGTTTTATCAAAACCAACTGGTTCCTTTGCATCAAATTGTAGCTTTCTACCAGTCTTTTTGTAGAACTTTTTCATTCTTATTGAAATCATGGCCACCTGCCATTTCAAGTCTATTTCTTCTAAGTTAAATTCATCAAGCTATTCCAAATCCTCATGATCCAATTGAGGGCAACTGGATTAATTTGTAAGTAAAGAGTATGATGAAGTTTGTTCATACTGTAAGTTATGACCAGAAGGATTAGCAACACCATAAGCGGTACTAACATCATTAGTACTGATGGTGTTCTTAGAGACAAATGCCACATTTTGCGTGCTTGAGGATGATGCAGTAGAGCCTTTTACATCATTCTCAAAGACTCTTAGATTATTATACAGATCATCAAAGGTGAGACTGTCCACCCCCCCCCCAACCCCTCCCTAGCTTGTTCCTCATGATTGACAGAGAAATCTTGAGACCAGGCAGAAGGTAGAGATCTAAGGAATTTCTGATTTGCATCCTCAGTGGATACACCTGCCCCATGAATCTCTAATGAGCTATGCTACATCCACAAACACATCCACAAACAAACATCCACAAAATGAATTGACATGTTTTGATTGGTAGGTTTTTAAATATTTATTTTTATTTTTTATTAACCCAATCAAAACATGTTTCCTCATTTTGTGGATGTTTGTTTATGGATGTGTTTGTGGATGTAGCATAGCTCATCTCTAATTGACTCAGAAGACTTTGGAATCTGACATAGAAGACCCTTTAATCATGTCCTACTGAGTTTGTTATACAAACACCTTCAAACTTTGCTTAAGAATATACTTTCTTCTTTCAGCATCTCTTTGACTTGTATTATCCACCAACTAGATTTGAAGGCATGCCCACATCTCTTTTGCTCAGTCATTTTTATGAAATTTAGCAAGATGATCTCTATAAAGCAAAAGCAAAGTGGTCATATGGCTTTCTTTCTCTTTTCTCGTGGCGAAAGAAGTCTCTTCTGCAGTCCTTGGAGGGCAGGAAACCTTGAATAGACCTTGTGTATATGTTGGTGATTGGATACAGGTCCATGTCCATTTTGGTATGAACTTCCCATATTGGATAAGTTTTGTAATGGGCCAAATAATGTTCCATATTTCCATGGCCCGATAAAAAATAAATCATGCATTTCGCTCGGCCTTTTTGAGATAGGAACTTGATAGGTTGAAACATGTATGAAGATGTTTGTGTTGGGTTTTGTGATGATGGTGGTGGTGAGGTGGAATTTCATCTTCTGTGAACCAGACATGATTAGTTTTTGTACATGTAGAGTTTTATAACTGGTGTTATGTTTAATTCTTACTCAGAGTTTCTCACAGCTCTGATACCACTTGTGAGTAATCCAAACTGAACGGAAGGACATAGTCTTTGCAGCATGCTAAGGTGATAGCCAACTAGTATAAATACAAATTTGACTATATTTAAGAAACACTGACTATGAAAACAAAATGTATACCGTGAATCATATCACATTAGTACTAAGAAGAACAATGAAAAACTAAACTTTGATTTCTATTAATCTGTTAAAGTGATCACAGATTACTAACTATGAGATATGATTGTATGAGATGAGTTGTTCTTATTCCTTTCTCTCTAATGCCGTAGGGTTCCTTTTATAGACCAAGGATAAACCCTAACAGACTTACAAACTACACAAAAGATAATACATATCATTTCCTACGATATCTCATACATATCTCTTAAACGGTACTAACTATTTTATACTAACGGTACTAACTATCTGAGCAGTACTTAACACTTTGTACTGTCAGTACTAACTATAACTATCAGTACTAAGTATTATCACTAACGGTACTAAGTCAGGAATGAATAATTCCCAACAGTATTTTCCTAAGACCGCCACCATTTCTAGACCAAATCCTAATTTTTTGCTTTAAGCGACCTAATATTTAGCCCCCCGACCCATAAGATGCGATCACATAATCTCACTTTATCCAAGGAATTTTTTTACACTCACCCGTCCCCCACCCCCCTAAAAGAAATCTTTCCTCACTCTCTAAGGATTTTTTTAACACCCAAGATGAAACACAAAACAAATAAAAGTAATACAGTGGTAAACTACCCAAAATAAATTTAGCCAAGGTTAAACGACCATCAAAATACATCGCTTTTGCTTTCCAATCCGCCAAATGTTTTTTAAATTTCTCTATGACATGTCTCCAAGCTCCTTCCCTTCGCATACATACCCTGATCGGCAAGCCCAAATATATTAGAGGTAACTCTCCTACACTACACCCCATCCATCTAGCCATTCTTTTGACCGCACGCTGATCCCCCTAAGACCATAAACTCTACTTTTATTGAGATTTACTTTTAACACCGACACCTTTTCAAAACCTTTTAGAATGCACATCAGGTTTATAGATTTATATTTATACCTAAAAGTCCCAAATTCACACGTCTATATGATACAATAACACTTATCGACAGATAAATAACACAAGTAAATACTTTTTAAACATGTAATACGTTATTGATATAGAATCAAAGAATTACAAGTGCTATGGATCGCACACGTTGAGTGACAATGTAAGATTACCCTTTTAATAAGTAAACTTGAGTGATATCAAGTTTACAAGTGAACTTGTATAGTCTAGCAGATTGTATCAGCTGACTATCCTTGTAAGTTCTAAAGGAGTAAAAGACTAATAAAACAACAACTGTATAAGCGATGTCTTTTACTCCTTCCTACCTTCTCTTTTTATAGTGTTTGATGTGGTTAGTGAATGTATTGAGTGGAATGATGTGTCATATCCTAAGTGGTCGAGTGCACATGATTTTGCACATACTCCAGAAAACATTCCTTATATATTCCACTAACATATTACTTTAGTATTTGTTAATTCCATAAAGCTAATTGACCCCTGCTTTATCTTTATGGAATTTCTCGCCTAAACACTTTTAGAGGCACACTTAAGTTCCATTTACTCTTATTCAAAGGGTAATAGAATCATCAGGGTATTGCCACCCCTTACTCTTCTTAAAACCTTCAGAGCATTCCTTCTACATACCATTTGATATCCATCTTAGTTGGTGAGTATGTCTTCAAGTAATCTTCGACTTCCTTGATGATGTCTTTGACTTGAATGTCTTTGAGGTTGCTCATTGAGGCTTTGCCATCAGCGAGTCATTTAATCACCCACTGATGCTTTGCACTCAACGGATCTTCACTACCCGCTGATGCTTTACACTCAGCGGATCTTCACTATCTGCTGATGCTTTGTACTTAGCGGATCTTCACTACCCGCTGATGCTTTACACTCAGCAGATCTTCACTACCCTCTGATGCTTTGCACTCAGTGAATCTTCACTACCTGCTGATGCTTTGCACTCAGTGGATCTTCACTACCCGTTGATGCTTTGCACTCAGCGGATCTTCTATATTTAGCCTAATTTCAGTTTAAATCTAGGCAGAGACAATTAGGTACTTAATTGGCCCAACAATCTCCCTCTATTTGAATATAAATTATGCTAAGTAAAGTAATACTATAGTAAGTGAGTCAAGGCTTCTTCTTACATATAATTTAACATATGAACAACAAAAGATATTTTTATTCATAGCCTTATATTACCACCATCATCTAAGTTATCTCTTATAATCAACCTAGCCTGTTTTTTATAATTTCTAGCCTCCATAGTATACTTTAGCTTCTTGTACATATCTTTAGCTTCTGGTGTTCTCCTCTGAATACCCTTCTTTAGTCTTATCAGCTGAGTAGTAGTGGCTAGGTGAAATTCATTTTCTCTCTTAAAGACCAAATCAAAATTGCCATTATAAAAGAAGATACATGATTCAGGTTCAGTGATGACTAATCCTTTGGATGAAATGACTCCTTGGGGAGGGATCAGATTTCTGTACATTCCATCCACTTTAATGTCTTCTTTTACAAACACTTCCTTAACTAATTCAAAGGTTATCTTCCTTTTCTTTTCAGCAGGAGTTAGCCCAACTACAGTTAGCTCAAGTGGTGGAGAGAGACCTAGTTTACCAGCTTGAGTCTTTATCCACTCAAATTTAGCTTTGAGACTTTTTAGCAGAGTGTCATTGGCCTTGATTTTTCCTTTAGATGCCAGAGCTTGTATTTCAATCCATTTAGTATATCCTAGTTGTTTCAGCCCAAACTTTTCCATGACTATGAGATTCAGAGTTTGATTGTATCTTTTAATCCTCATGGTTGCATCTTTGGTGACTTTTTCAATCATGTAGTTGATCTTGGTGATTCGTCCTGAGTCAGCTCTAAATGTAAGATAGTGGTTGTACTCAGCAAGCATCTTGGCTCTTTTAGTCTCATACTCTGCCATCTTTGCAGCCTGAGCTTGAATGTTGATCCTCTCTAGAGATTTTTTGGTCTTCTCCTCAGTAGCCCTTAGATCAGCCAACCTCTTCATTGCTTTAAGTTGTTCTTGAGCCTCTTCTAGTATCATTTGTTTACCATAGGTGTTGAACTGCTATAGGTTCAACATTGTGAGGTCTGATCCACCTTGTTTTATCAGAGGTAACAGTTGTTTCATTAGTTGGTCCATGGTGGCAATGCCTTTACCTTTATTATCTTTTGGAGGAGTTGACTCTCTGAGAGGAGTTAAGGTTGCTGTAGGCTCAAGGAAGATTGATCTCAGAGGTTTTGGTGTTGGAATCAGAAGCTTTAGCTTTTTCTTTGGAGGTTCATCATAGTTGTATAAATTTCAGAAGTCTTCTCCTCTGAAACCTTTTCATCAGAGGTATGGATGCCAGAGTACCATCATTAATATTTTCTTCACCCTCTGGTTGCTCAGAGGTATGGATGACCAGAGTACCATCATTAATATTTTCTTCACTCTCTGGTTGCTCCCCGTGAGCATCATCCACATCTTCTGGTTTCTCAGCTTTATCTGGCATTTGATCCTCCTGAGCATCTAATGCCCGCATCTGCTCCTCCTGAGCATCTGATGCCTTCTCTGTATCCTTCTCCCCCTCAATAGTAGTCTGCTGAAAGACTCCTGTTGCTTTGAGGAGGGAGTTCATTTTCTTGATCTTCCTCCTTAGATCAGAGACACCAATAGAGTTTTCTTGAGTGGAGGTCTTTAGAGATTCAATACTTTTAGTGACTTTACGCATCCCTGTGCGAACTTTAGTCTTGACTTGGCCCCTTATCTGATTATGGATAAACTTGCTGAGCTTTGTCTGTAGGTGAACAAACCTGTTGGATTCCATCTTGTTGAAGACTTTAAATTTTTTGTTCATTGGTTTGATGACAAGTTCTGGAAGCTGATCTGTCATAGTTTGTTTGACTTGTTCATAAAAAAGAGGGAGTGTTTCTTCAACAGAGTTCACCACTGATTCTTTGATTGTTTCCTTTAGCATCTTTGGAAGAATTGTTTTCAGAGCCTCTGATAGTAGTTCAGGTAACTGTTCTTTGAGTGTATCAGAGACTCTTCTTATGATGCTAGATTCCAACTGATCCACTTTAGAATAAAGAGAAGAAATATCAGCCTGAAGATGACCAAGGGGTCTGATGGCTTGTTAGCGGAAGCTTGTATATTTTCAGCACTTATCTCTTCATCTGAAGCATCCTGTTTAGAGAAAGACTGAACTTCATCATCTGGTAATGAGTGGAGGTCTAAGTCTTCAGATTTGTTAGTTTCCATATCAGATTTTGTGTCAAAAGGTCTTTGAGTTGGTTGGAACCTTTTGACAACAAGAATTTCAAACTCATTGTCATAAAGACTCTCTGGCTCTTCTTGACCAGTCTCATTAATTTCAACAACAACATCAACATCATCATTAATGAGTTCAGTCTCTTCAACAGTTTTATCTTGTACCTGCATAAACTTGTTAGTTAAAGAGTGATTTTGTAATGATGTTGAGGGTCGCCATTGGCTGTCCCTAAGAGGTCTGGGTGTGATTATCCAGACCCCTCAAAGGTCTAAGACCTTTGGGATTCTTTTATTTTTAAGAAGACCTCTGAGTCTGAGTAAAGTTTAGGTCATACAGAGGTCTGACTTTCATGCACTAGATGGGTAAGTCCTGGCAAAGTCTAGAGTTTTTAGAGTCCACACTGAGCGTTATAAACCCAGCGTATCATTCCCTGGTGCAAACTCATAGTATATAAAAAAATATAGGAGTAATGGTGCTGACTCTGACTCTCTAATGGGTCGGGGATAGCCCTTAACTTCACCACACTCTCCTAGAGAAGTTTGAGTGTGGTTGCTTGCAGTGCCCCTTATATTTAAATACTGGTACCTTTTTGGCATCGGCGGTCTGAGGCTGGTAATCCTGCTCCTCTGTTGACTTAGAGATATCTAGACTCTGAGTGGTTTCAGCGGTGACCTTTGGTTCTTCAGCATGCTGAGACTCAAAGGCTTGTGTAGTTGGAGATTGGCCTCTGATGGAAGAAACTTTTGGTTCAGAGGAAGATGGGAGTTTCTTCTTCCTAAGTTTCTTATTGTCTTTTGGTTTAGGCCGAGAGACAGGATGCACAGAGGTCTCAGAAAAGGACTTGTCACTAGTGTCTTCAGCAACTCCTTCTTCATATAACTTTGCCACCTTGCGTATGCGAGAGGTTAAGGGAACCTCAGAGACTGAAGAATATTTGAAAGTAGCGGCATTGATATGATATTGCTTCATCGACCTGTGTTCATCATTTAGATAGTCTTCTCTAATCAAACGTTCCATGATTATAGACAGGTATCTGGTGTAACAGACATTCTGGTCTCTTCCCTTTTGTCCACTAGCGGATAGCTTTGTGATAAGATCACTGTATAAAATACTTGCTATGTCTATGTCAAGCCCCCAACATAAGGAATATGCAATCATCTGTTGATTAACATTTAGCTCGTCATGTGAACCATGATTTCCTCCCAGACATTAGACTATGTAGGTCATCAGTATTCTCCATTTTGGTGAGAAGTACCTGATTCTTAAAGAGGAGGAGTTGGCCAATGCATTAGATGTCATGTTAGGTCGTTTCTCATCAACAAGACCTAATGTTGCCAGAGCCTCTTTCACTACATCATGTAAAGGTGGGGGAACAAAATCCGTTGTGTAGTCTAATCCAATGACGGATGTAAACAAATCACGATCAAAAGAGAAAGATTTATCAATGTGTGAAAGTGAGAAGGTGATGGTGTCATTTTCAACTTCGGTTGTGAACCAAAACTCTTTGAGATACTTGGCATACATGGCTGAGGGTTTGATGGTTGAAGCCTTTGAGATACAACAATTAGAGAGAAATAGAAGTAAATCTTTGTATACTTCAAATTTATATTCTAACAACGCAATGCTATTGTTGAAGGCTATGGTTACGTCCTCATATTCAAAATGAACATTTGGACATGCTTTAAGTGTCAGTGGGTTTTGTTCAAGTTGTTGTGAAGATAATTCTGATGAGGATGATTGGGAAGCCATTTTGATTGATGAGAGGATTTTAGGGTTCTAAAAATGGTTTGAGAGGGATTGATGAAATTTATGATTTAGGGGATTTGATTTGTGTAGATGAAATGTGTGTGAGAGAAAAAATGAGTTATATACCACTAAAATGAGTTTATATTTTGAAAATATAAACCTTTTGGGATGCGTATTTAATGCCTAGTGGTAAAAACTGTCACAGGCGTGGGTCCCATGCCCCTTTGTGCGCTGTAAAAATTCCTCTTTTTTTAGAAAAATGTATGACATTTATCATTTAAAATGAATTAAATATTGAGAATGTTTGTCTTTTAACCGTTTGGTTACATTCAAGTTACCTTAAAACATTTAATATATAAGTCAGAGGATCATTTAAAGCCTTTTTCTTATCAGAGACCTCTGATTTAATATTAAGCATACCCAACTCAGCGACCAATCTAGTGAAGCTAGGTTTAGCCAAAGGTTTTGTAAAGATGCCAGCTAGTTGTAAATCAGTGGGTACAAAATGAAGCTCAATATCACCTTTTAAAATGTGGTCTCTAATGAAATAATACCTGATGTCAATATGTTTTGTCCTAGAGTGTAATACTGGATTGTTAAAAATGGCAATGGCACTTGTATTATCACAAAATATGGGCACCTTGTCATAAATAACATCATAGTCAGCTAACTGACTTTTGATCCAAAGTACCTGAGCACAGCATCCAGCGGCTGCAACGTATTCAGCCTCAGCTGATGACATTGCCACAGAGCTTTGCTTCTTGGCACTCCAACATACTAACTTTCCACCAAGTATCTGACAACCTCATGATGTACTTTTCCTATCTAGGTTGCATCTAGTGTAGTATGAGTCTGAATAAGCTTTGAGATCAAAGCCTGATCCTTTTGGATACCAGAGGCCTAGATTTGGAGTTAATTTCAGATACCTGAATTTTTTTTAGCAGCTACAAGGTGGGATTCCTTGGGGTTAGCTTGGTACCTAGCACAAAGACATATAGAGAATTGGATATCTGGTCTGCTAGCTATTAGATACATCAATGACCCCATCATGCCATTGAATAGAGTCTCATTGATAGAGACCCCTGGTTCATCAAGACCTAAATTGTTTGGGGGAAGCATATGGCATTTCACTGAGGCACTATCAACTAGATCATACTTTTTGAGTAAATCTTTAACATATTTTTCTTGACAAATAGAGATTCCTCTGAAATATTGTTTGATTTGAAAACCTAAAAAATAAGTTAATTCATCCATCATACTCATTTCATACTTTTTGGTAATTAGTTTAGCAAATTGTTTACACATTTTATCACTAGTTGACCCAAAAATGATATCATCCACATATATCTAAACTATTATGACATCACTCTTAGTTTTATAAGTAAAAAGAGTGTTGTCAATGGTACCTCTGATAAACTTGTGCTGAGTAAGAAATTTTGAAAGAGTTTCATACCATGCTCTGGCAGCTTGTTTCAGTCCATAGAGAGCTTTGTCTAACTTGTAGACATGGTTGGTAAATTCACTACTTTTAAACCCAGGTGGTTGTTGTACATACACTTCCTCTGATATTCTACCATTAAGAAATGCACTCTTCACATCCATTTGATACACCATGAAACCCATATAGGCAGCATATGCAAGAAAGATCCTGATGGCTTCTAGTCTTGCAACAGGTGAAAATGTTTCATCATAGTCTATCCCTTCCTCTTGTCTAAACCCTTGAGCATCTAATCTTGCCTTGTTTTTTTATGACAACTCCATTTTCATCCATCTTGTTCCTGTAGATCTATTTGGTTCCAATAATGGTTTTACCATAGGGAGCTGGAACAAGAGTCCACACTTTGTTTCTATCAAACTAATTCAATTCTTCTTGCATTGCAATAACCCATCCTTCTTCTTTAAGAGCCTCATTTAATTTTTTAGGCTCAATCTCAGAGAGAAAATTGACATATAAGCATTCATGAGCTGAAGCAGCTTTAGAGTCTCTGACTCTGCTTCTAGTGGTTACACCACTCAGAGGTTCACCAATAATGTTTACCAGCTTAATGTGTTTCTCTCTGGACCATCTGTCTTGAGGTGTGAGGGGGTGAGATATTTGTGACGGAATTGATGATGTGGGTAAGACTTCTCTTATCTGTTCATTTATAACAAATTTTTGAACTTCAGCAAGTTCTAAGTTACCAGCTGATTCAAGATTATCAGGTTCATTGAGAACTTAAAGATCATCAGCCAGTGAGGGTTCAGTCTGTTCATCAGGAGAGACAGTGTCTTGAGCACAGTGTGAATCAACTGAAGTGGGACATTCAGGGATATTTATGTTGTTAAAGGAGAGAGGATCATATGCAGGAATATAAGGATGTTTATTGTTACATGATCCTTGAGTAATCTTTCTCTTTGGTTCTGAAAATTCATCATCAGGGAAAGATCTATTTTCATTGAAGTTGAATGCATCTCATTCTGTGCTTGATTGAGAGATTGCATCATCATCTTTACTGAATGTTACATGATAAGTTTCTTCCTTTTCTTGTCTTTTGATGTTAAATACCCTGAATGCTTTGGCCACTAGAGAGTAGCCAAGAAAGAATCCATCATCAGCCTTTTCATCAAACTTTCCTAGGTGATCTCTTTGATTATAAATATGTACATGACACCCAAACATATGAAAGTAGCTGATATCAGGACATCTTCCTCTGAATACATCATAGGTTGTTTTCCCATGCCTTTTCACTATGATGGATCTATTTTGAGTGTAGCAAGCAGTGTTCACATCTTCTCCCTAAAATTGTTTAGGGAGATTAGCACTATTTAACATAGTTCTAGCTGCTTCAATCAGGGTGTTATGTTTCTTCTTTCAGCTACACCATTTTGTTCAGAGGTACAAGGAGATGAGAAGTTTTGAGAGATACCTTTTTCATTACAAAATTTTTCCAGCTTGTGGTTTTTGAATTCAGTTCCATTATCACTTCTTAGCTCCTTTACCTTGGTTTCATTGAGATTTTCCATCTTCCTGATAAAAAAGATGATACAGTCAGCTGCATCACTCTTTTTCTTGAGACAAAACACCCATGTGTACCTTGAGTACTCATCTACTATAACTAGGGTGTATTTGTTGTGGCTGATGGATTGAGGTTTGACAGGTCCAAACAAATCCATATGAAGGAGATGTAAGCACTTGTTGATGGAAAATGATCTCTTGGTTTTGAATGATGCTTTATGTTGCTTCCCTTTCTCACATGCTGAACATGTTTTGTCTTTGGAGAAAGTCAAAGAGGGAAGACCAGCAACAAGGTTTTGTTTTGCAAGTTTGTTTATGTTTTTGAAGTTGAGGTGAGGTAGTCTCTTATGCCAAAGCCAATTAACACTTGGTGAAGCTTTGGCAAAGAAACATGCATTGCTTTCTTCATTGTAAGATGTCATATCTATGACATAGACATCTCTTCTTCTTAGAGAAATGAGGACAACTTCATTGTTTTGGTTGAATATGGTTTCCTGAGTCTTTGTAAATAGAACTTTAAAGTTAGCATCACACAGCTGACTGATGTTGATTAAGTTGTGCTTTAGACCATTCACACAAGTAACCTTGGTGAAAGTGATTCCATTGTAATTCACTAAGCCATATCCTTCAGTGTCACCTGAAGAGTTATCTCTAAATACCACTTTAGGACCTGACTCTATTGAATATCTATGCAGATATTGTTTAACTCCTGCCATGTGTCTAGAACAGCCACTATCTAGATACCATACAGATCTTTTTAAGTAATCCTGCATAGATAAAATGAAATGGATTAGTTTCTTTTGTGAACCCACTTTGCAGTGGGTTTAATGGATCGCTGATGAGCAACCCTTGGTTTCCTTGGTTTCCTTTGTGGTATCTTCTTTACACAGTCAGTGGTTTCATGAGCAATGCTACCACAGAGGTCACACCCTGGGTAGTACTCACACTCATCAAAGTGATGGTCATTGAATCCACAGTGTTTGCAAAGAATATATGGTTTTGGGATCAAAGGAACTCTCCTTGATGATCCCTGAGATGGCTGAGTATGTAACTTAGCCAGAGTTCTTTTGACCACATTTTGTTAGTGTGTTCCTTGGTCAGATGGTCACTGGATCCACATGTAGAACACTTAGGTTTAATATAACAATCCTCAAAGAGGTGATTTTTTAACCCACAATGTCTACAAGGTCCAAACCATATCTTATTTATGCCTTTGGCAGACCTAGAACTTCTTGATTGAGAGGTAGGTGGAGAGGTCTCTGAATGAGCTTTTATTTGCTCTTTTAGATGTTTGACCTCTTCCATTAGAGTGAGAAGAAGTTTCTCAGTGGATGGGTCAGGGGATGATTTGGTCTCTGTCTTTTGTTTGACATTTACAGGTACCACTTTATTAGTGGTTTGATTGATCTTTAGGATGGTGAGACACTTGAGAGTACCAGAAGGTTCAGCCCCTATTAATTTAGGAAGAGAAGGTAGAGGTATCTGGAATTTACCATGTGACTTAGAGTCAGAGGGTATCTCAGGACTAGTCTTAGATGATGATACATCAGACTTAGTGAAAACAACTTTCTTTGAGGAAGTATTTTCTTTCCTCGAGTATTTTCTTCCTATGGCCCTGACAATGTTTCTAGGGACTTGCTCAGTGAGCAGTTGGTCAAAGGTGACTCTGCTA
This sequence comes from Tanacetum coccineum, assembly GCA_026074375.1. Classification (NCBI taxonomy): domain Eukaryota; kingdom Viridiplantae; phylum Streptophyta; class Magnoliopsida; order Asterales; family Asteraceae; genus Tanacetum; species Tanacetum coccineum. Next base: position 34,555 of record BQNB010062173.1, read on the forward strand.
AAGGTCCATTTCTCAATGACCTTCTTGAGGTCAGAGATATCATCTTTCAGAGATTCTTTTTCCAAACTTAGTTTGGTGATCTCATTTTGAAAGGAATGTTCTGGGCCTTGGTATTCTTAAGGTAAGTTAGTTCAGACATACATGAGGAAAACTATTGTTTAAGAGAGTTGAACTTGCTTAGCAACTTTTTCCTTTGATCTTCCACATAATGGAGGTCAACATGGGTATAGTCAAGAACATGTCTTCTTTCATCACTATTAGTTATAAAAAAAAGTTTTTGTACCTTTTTCATAGTGATTTCAACCCATTGGCCTGACCTAGCATCAGCCTTTCCAACTGACATTTCTTCATCAGCTATAGCCATTAATGTTTTAAAAGTAGTGACCCCTTCATCATCAGAGGACACTGATTCTTTATCCCAGTCAATTGACTCAGCTATTAACCCTTTTTCACTATTTCCCTTGTTCATAGCATCGATCTTCTTGGTGAGGACAACAATCTCAGCCTTGAGTCCTTTATATTTGACTCTGTAGTCCTTTTGGTTGTTATTGATATTTTGATTGTGCTGAGGTGAAGAGTTTGTATGATATTTGGGTTTATTGTATGATTTGCTTGCTGAAGGATAAGGTGGTGTGGAAGTTTTGTTTGAGGGACAATATTTTGAAAGTGGCCTAACTTTCCACAGGCAAAACAGGTTTCATTTGACCTGTCCATTGGTTTCTTTGGAGAACCCACCATTCCAGACCTCTTGTAGAATCTTCTTTGGTTTGCAAGTAGAGCTCTTTCATGAAACCCAGCATTTAAGTCAGCTAAGAATTCACTGTTGCTCCTTGGGTCTTCTTCAACATCAGAGTCACTTTCCTGTATAGATGGGTTAGAGATCAAGGCTTTGGAGGCCTGAAGAGTGAACCTAGTAGACTCTGATTCATAGATTTGATCAATCAGACCTTCTTCATAGTTTTATTTGCCATACAGAGTATCATTTTTGATAGCATTATTGGCCCTCTGCGTTTGATTCATACTTAACCATTTTCTTGGTAAGCTGTTAACAAACGTGGAATTAACTTCAGCCTGAGTGATTGAGACACCATTATTTTCAAGATCGTTTAACAAACTTTTTAGCCTTGTGAATGTACCATTCACTTTCTCACCATCAAGTGCTTTGAAAGCATTGAATTTGAGTCTTAAGGCTGCAATCTTGGTGTCTTTTGTTTCAGATGGTCTCTCGTTAGCCAATATCAGATCAATCCAAATGGCTTTGGCAGTGGTACACTTTATGACAGACTTCATTACATCATTTGGTAAACAATAGATAAGGATGCTTTTTAATCTCGTTTCTTACTTAGCAAGACGTCTGTCAGCATGTGACCATTGATTCTAAGGTTTGGACAAAGGATTTGTAGGAGTGAAAAAGGGTGACAAAGGCACAAAGGGTCCATTCTCTAGTATTTCCAAAAGATAAGGTTCAAGGCCATCAAGGTAGATCAAAAACCTATCTCTCCAACTAGTAAAATCCTCTTATCAAAGTCAGGGACATTTGTGACATGAGAGCCTTGATAAGTGCTTAATTACACATATCTTTTACCTCTAAAAACGAGCTTAAATGACCAAAAACAGACAAAAAAACTGCCA
>BQNB010062174.1:0-29174 GCA_026074375.1 Tanacetum coccineum
ACATGGATGCCTTTGCTATCTATCACATGTCCAAGAAACTATACTTTAGGAATCCAAAATTCACACTTGGAGAATTTTGCGTACAACTCCTCTTTCTTAAGTAACTCCAAGATTAATTTGAGATGCTCTTCCTTGTTCCTTGAATAAATTAATATATTGTCGATAAAGACAATCACAAACTTATCCAAATAAGGTTTGCACACCTGGTTCATGAGGTCCATAAATACAACAGGTGCGTTTGTTAACCCAAAAGGCATCACTTGAAATTCATAATGGCCATAAAGTGTCCTAAACGCGGTCTTCAGAATATCTTCCTTGCGAACTCTCAGCTGGTGGTAACCTTATCGTAAATCAATCTTCGAATAGACACTCAACCCTTGAAGTTGGTCGAACAAGTCATTGATTCTCTGAAGTGGATAACGGTTCTTCACCATTAGCTTGTTTAGTTCACGATATTCGATGCACATACGGAACGATCCATCTTTCTTTTTGACAAACAAGACCGGACCTCCCCAAGGTGAAGAGCTGGGTCTTATAAATCCCTTGTCGGATAGTTCTTGAAGTTGTTTCGCTAGTTCTTTCATTTCTGATGGTGCCAATCGATAAGGCATCCGTGCTACAGGTGCAGCACCTGGTACCAAATCAATTTGGAATTCTACTTGTTGAGCTGGTGGAATACCCGACAAGTCTTTAGGAAAGTCTCTGACGATTGGCACGTCCTCAAGTCGCTTCTCTTCTGACTCGTCCTTGGCTTCCTTCGTAGTAATGTGTGCCAAAAAGACATCACATCCCTTTGAAAAATATTCTTGTGCTCTAGAGCATGAAATGATATTCAATCGGGATTCCATCCTTGGAATGCTTCCATCACCTTGAAAAATTAACGTTTCTTTTCCGAAAGGAACACGTACGATCTTCTCGTCACAGATGATCACTCCATGATACTTTGTCAACCAATCCATTCCAATAATGACATCAAAACTACCGAGTGGGACAGGCATCAAGTCGATGTTGAAAGGATGATTCATGAAGTTTACAGTGCACCCTTGAATTATAGTGTTAACTCCTATGATTTTTCCATCGGCTAATTCTACGTCATAATGATTTTCTAATGTGGTGGGGGTAATGTTAATCAATGCACTAAAGGTATTAGATACAAAGCTCCTATCCGCACCAGTATCAAACAAAATCTTAGCATAACGGTCGTTAAGAAGAAACGTACCAGTGATGACGTTAGGTTCTGGGCTAGCATCTCTTCCTCCCAAAGCATAAGCTCTTCCTTGAGTTGCGCCATTCCCGTTGCCATTCCCATGGTTCTTCAGTTTTGGGCAATTTCTCTTCATATATCTGGTGTTACCACATTCATAGCATGCCCCGGCCTTTTGATTCTTGTTGTTGTTATTGTTGTTGTTGGTATTAACCCAACAATCAGTGGTAGCATGGCCATACCTCTTGCATTTTCCACACCTGGGTGCACATTGCCCCGTGTGGTGGTAATTGCACTTGGTGCACAAAGGTAGGTCCCTAGTATAAACCTTCTTTTCACCAGGGCTAGCAGTGTATGCCCTAGCTACATTTTGCTTCTTGTGGGGTTGTTGTTGGTGATTGTTTCTTGATGAATCATCAGCTTTCCTCGTGTTTTCATTCTGCCTTTCCGCATAAGTGCGGAGCTTCTGATCCATCAGGTCGTTGGCCAACTCGATAGCAAAATCAAAAGCCTTGGGTCTTGCAGACATAACATTTTCATGAATGTTATCGGGAATTCCACCGATATACTTGTTAATCTTTGCAGTTTCATCAGCAAGAAATTTGGTGCACATCAAGGCTAGTTCTTGGAAACGCTGAGTGTAAGCTGCAACATCGTTTCCCCTGACCTTAAGATTCCACAGTTTAATTTCGAGTTTCTTGATTTCACCATTTGGACAATATTTATCCGTCAATTTCTTCTTGAAAGTTCCCCAAGTCATAGCATAGGCAGCATCATGACTTAAGGTTCTCATATGACCATTCCACCAGGTTAGTGCAGCACCTAGCAGAGTTCAGGTAGCAAACTTCACTTGATTTTCAATGGCACAACTGCTAATATGGAATACTGATTCCATCTTTTTGAGCCATTGAGACAAGCCAACAACGCCTTCAGTTCCCTTGAAGTTCAAGGGTTGGCATTTCATGAAGTTGGGGTAGGAACAGACACGTGCAGGTTGCACATGCCTTCTGATTCCTCCTCCTGAACTTTGGCTTCCGTCATCCTGACTAGAGTTTCTTTGGATTGCCCGATCGATCATAGATTGAATGGATTCTGGAGTCATGGCGTCGTTTGCTCCTTGTCTTGTTACATGCATGATTCTAATAATCACAAGAATACAATGTAGGTGAGATATAATCACAATGTCGATACAAATGGATATGATAATAATAACTACACCACAACTGTTAGCCTTAAAATATGTCGGCTAATATAAACTAATGTAATTCCGTATTAGCCGACATATTTTAAGGCTAACAATCTCCCCCAATGTTGAGGTCTCTTTCTTCACACTCCTCCGTACCATCGATGACGTTGAGGATGTGACTTTTGACGTTTATGCTTTGCCTTGTTTTGGTCTTGTCTTGTTTGTAATGGCTTTGTTCATTCATGCTTTGTGATCTTGATCTTGAGCCTTTATCTTTTGACTTTGAGTTCTTGAGATCGTTATCTTGCATCATCTCCTTGACTTGAATCATCTTGATTTGACTTTCTTGATCAACTTGTGCTCTTGACCAACATGCTCATACTTGTTACATTCTTGTTTGACATATGTGATTATAAGTCTAACAATCTCCCCAATTGATGATTCTTTATTTGACTTTGAGGCTCTTTGATGGTGGGGAAGATTAGAATCAACTATCTTGACGTTTGAATGATTGACTTTGAAAGCTTGAGTATGAGCATGTGGTTTATGAATCCGACTTCGCTGGAATGAGGCTGCAACACCGTCGTCTAAACCTGAAATAAGACAGTTAGCAATAAAAGATGAATATGGCTTTGTCATTCATCTTGACTTCGGTTGCATTAACCTCCGGTTTCCCGTTTTATAGTATAAATACTATACCTGTGATCAGGTAGATTCAAAGAATCTCCTTGACAGGGTTTCCAGCTCAAAGCGTAGGATCTTCTAACACAGATGTATTAGATTCACCATGCTTGCTAGTTCTCATTACCGGAACGTCTCAAAGCAGACAACACGGTAAGAGTGAATCAGATAGTTACTATCTTTCTGATTAAGTCGTCAATTCATTTACTGGACCAAAATCGATATCCAGTTATCACAAGCTTGATTCATATAGAATCTTGCAAGTCACCTACCAAGAGCTTGTTTGATGTTGGCTCAAGCAGGATTTCCATCTTCACTGTGAATACTTAAGTATCACTCGGATGTTCTGGCAAAATCTCAAGGATAATGCGTAGGACTCTTTGTTACAACTTGTGAACTTTATGGTGTTCAACAAGTGTATTTTGACATTGTGTCCTAATGAGATTTATAATTTGATCTCTTTTGGCTCTAGACTTGATTTGTGCACTTTGGTTTTAGTAATCGGAGGCTGGAGCAGACTGCCACCTATTCAATATCAACAATCTCGGAGTAATTTCAATAGATGAACGCTTTGTTAACACGTGAAAATGAGACACGTTTCTTTTGTAGAGACACCCAGCCAGTGGCAGTTCCGTCTATTGATGCCAATGCCACCCAGGTGTCCAAGACGCCTTACTAGTCCATATATCACCCAACATCCAATGTAGAAATTTGACACGCATATGAATAGCCCCGTATTCCTGTCACCCCCCTCACAGGGCCTAGATCGGAATCCGTATACCGAGGCGAGACTACCTCCCCCACCGAAAACCACAGCAAATCAAGCAACGACCACTATAACTAGGTGGCCGTTTTGCCCCTATACCACTAAGCCACACATCACCATAGATTTAATAAGGATAATATACATCCCATAATACATAATTAAAATCGAATCGGCCGCAACCCCTCTAAAAGCACCCCCACCCCGCTTCCCACCACTCCCCTACCTAGCCCAAGTGCGCCTACCCACCCCCACGACACCACCACGCCAACACGAATACAAATCCCCCTACGGCACCGATCTACAACCATTTAACAACGTCAACCTAAAGAAGGTGAAATACAATAGGGATAAGTTTGAACAGAGTGGACCCCAAGAAATCCAAACGAAAGTTCACAACACTAACGCAGAGCCCTCTCCCCAACACAGTTCAATCATGTTGCACTAAGCTCATGACACCGAAGCTAATTAAGTCAACAGGGCATGTTACATCCTGTTGCAAAGTATTCCTGCCCTAAGTCGGTGTCCCAAACCAAAGACCACCATAAAGTATGTTCGACATGACATATATCCGTTTGTTCATCGACGACAGAAACAAGTAAGTGCATGCTTACCCGAAAAGTGATTAATTAGTCCCAATAGATCTTCTATACACCGAACGCGCTCCCTCAACCGGTCCTCCGGTCGAGAAACTAACAGTTCATGATAAGTTGGGCAGTAGTAGGTTTGTAAGCTACTTAGGCAACACATAAACAAGTAAAACTCACGTAAAGAACTTGTGTCCAATTTAAAAGCAAACAATGTTTCTCACCCCAATAGTATAAAGCGTTTGTAAATCAGTAAAAATGTGGGGCTATGAACTCACCTTAGCAAGGGTAAGCGATAACCACAACAGATGATGAAGATATAAGGAGGTCTAGCCGCGACCTAGAGTAAGTATGGGTATGACTTAGCATTTATCAAAGAAACAAGTAAAGCATCCATGTTTATCATTTAAAGCATCCAAGTGTGTTTGCGTTTTAGTAATAAAAGACTTTGAATTTTTCTACGTCTTAGTTAAATCCCGACACTTGTAAAAAGTTACTATTTTTAGAAACTTTCCTTTTTAGGAAACTTTTTAGTTTCAAAACGTTAATAGCGTCCCCTATTTTCTTAAGTTTCCATATTTTACAAATCGCTTAAACAATTCTAAACCGCCTAATCCTTATGTTTAAATCGCCTAAATGTCCGTTTCGTACCATTTTTAATAATCCTACTTTTTATTAAAATATTTAAGATCGGCATACCATCAAAATAACCTTTCATGACGTTTCTAGTTGTTCTAACTAATTACCTAGCATTTCTATATGTTTCGCTCGCATTTAAAACATCCAAAATCGTCCGAAAGTGCCCGAAACCCCCTTTTATAATTCCAATCAGCAACATTATTTAGAGTGTTTTCTTAAAAATCTATTTTTCCGATTTGTGGTAAAAATGTCTCTCGTTTTTGACTTTTAGGCCTATAGCGATCGCCAACAGTTATAGTAAACATCTCATTCGGACAACTTTCGTGTTTTATTCCTTTGGCCGATTCGGACCCGAAGGGCTCCGCATCGCCCGTTTTTAGCCTGCTGATGCTGGTCTTTGATTTTCCCATTTCGCCGAAAAAAAGTTTCAAGTTTCCATTTGGTCCATGAACTTAACCGTTTTTAAAAGTCCGATTTTAAAGTGTGATATATGAAAAATTATCTATTCGAAACGAGCTCTTCGAAAACTACTTTTACGCCTAATGAAAACATTTTTAAGTCGCTCAAAACCACAAAACAAAATCGGGACAGCAACTTTGTTTTGCCGAAATATGACCAAAAATCAACCCAACTCGCATATTAGTGCCTAATCTAGTTCAACCTTCATTTACAACTAATCCACCACAAAACTAACCTTAAACCACCCTAATATCTATTGTTGCAACTCTCATCAACTCTCAATCTCGCCAAAAACATAATATGAAATATATACATAAAGTGGTAACAATATTTACTTTCATTTATAACAAGTAGACAAATATTATTTTATTTTCTTTTGTAAAAATTATCACAAACACATGGATCTTTAATAATAACAATAGATCTAATACAAGAATCATAACAACATCAAAATAATACAAGATGGGTCAAGAAATACTCACAAGAAAGTAAGCAAAAGATGAAAACACAAGATCTTGCAAAACCCACTTATAAACTTGAAACCCTAGTTTTATGATTCTTGAAAACTCTTGAAAAACAACCAACAAGTACTTGGATCTACCTTAGGTAACCTTAGAAATGAGTTTAGACTACTTGGATCTTGAAGAAAATCAAAAGATATGGATGGTTTATGTTGGGGTGGTGGTGCCGTGAGCTAGGCAAAGAGGGAGGAAGAGAGAAATTTTCTTGTGAGGCTTGAAATTGTTATAAGAAACCCTAAGTGTGGAATGTGATCTTATTTATAGGAGTGAGCTAGGGTTTTATGGTTCAAATGGTGCATAAGTGACCAACACACACCAAGAGTGTGTGTGTTGGGTGGTTCGGCCAAAGAGGGCTCACAAGGACCATATGGTTCAATTTTTCTAGCCAAGGTTCAAGTGGTATAGATATGGTTCAAAGTTTGCTTGTCAATTGTGTAAGAATGGTGTAAGCATTGTGTAAGTAAACACATGGTTTCCATACTAGTGATATGTGCATGAGAATGACATTCTCATGTGTCACCATCTTGTGTAAGCATGAGCACATGCATGGAATTTCAAGAAAGATCCTTGTTGGTTTAATTTAGAGTTCAAGTATACTTGTTGATGTAGTTTAGGGGCCACATTTTGGCTAGAGAAATAAGGTGAACAAAATTTTTAGTAGTGTGACACTAGAATTACGATAACTTGAGTTTATACGAAAAGATTTTGAGTTTCCGGGGTTCCGTTTGGTCAAAAACGCGAAAAACGCAATTTAAAGGATAAAACCCTAAAATTTATAACGGAAGTGATTAAATATCACGGAACACTCAGGAAAACTAATATAACTCATATAATGCCTAAAATAATATATAACTGATGCCGGAACGCGTCCGGTGACGTTTCTCAGTTTTTTACGCAGTTTAGTTCCTCGGTAAACTGTCATATTTAAACGTAACGAATAAAATTTAAAGTAGATGACCGGAGTGAGTCGGAATACTAACCGGGAATTTACGGGGTGTGACAGTTTCTGCCTAAGTTGTTTGGAGGGCTTCTTCCTTTATCCATACATTTCTTTTTCATTCTTCAACCCCTTCAATGCTTACCAAGACGTCATTACTAACACCTTGTTGTGATTGTTCCAATGTTAGCTCAATCTTAGTCGGCATTCTTCCCTTATACACATTCATCTCCAATCATACCTAAGGACTGTATTTCTAACTATAGAGTTTGGACCTTGGGTATATCCCTCCGATTCTGGTTGGATTCGTAGGAAACTTATAACCTAAACCTGAACCACCTTATGACTTCAGAATCGTCGTGAAATTAATAGGTTGTTGGGTATGAGATCGAACCATAAAACCATTTTCTAACATTGTTATTTTCAAATACCCCCCTACACATGTGCTTCGAGATTCGAAATTGTTTAGCACATGAAGGAAAGAGTTGACATAGATCATAAGATCACATTCTTCTATATCATATTTTTAATCCACATTTTCTCACCCCCCTTATTTTAAATATTAAAACACTTAGTATTTGAAAAACCAATTATTACAATTTTACATGAAAAATTCCATGGGAAAAAAAGAATGCTATGAGTATTGCAAGAATTTCAGATTCCCGATAGCTCCCAACACATATATGTGGGATACCAAAAATATTAAAACATGACATTGGAATGAAAAATTGATATGACACCACAAAATGTTGAAGACGGAGTGAGATGCCTTAGTGAACAATGTATATTAATAATTTACATTATAAGTTTCCACATTTTAAATTACAAAATGTGCTTTGACATCATAAAATTGGACATTTATAGATGTATCTGACACATTAAAAGGCTTTGGTTATTTTAAAAAGCTCTCCCTTCAGAAAATGATTCACATAAAATGATATTTATACAACTACAATTCATGAAAATATTCGATGAAGGGAGTGTTTAGAACACACAAATTTTAACAAATACCACTTTTTAAGGAAAAATACCACAATTATAATTGGTAGAAAATTTTGACAAAGAAAGATCTTTCTGAAAAAATTGTTTTCAACGATTATAAAAACAAGATAGAAGACTTCTCTCTATTAGAGTAAGCGCACTGAAGCGTACACTTCCCTATTACATTCGAGACCGAGTTATGCACTGAAATGAACATAATTCATAGAGAAAAATTTAGAAATGACATGTTTTGAAAGCATATCTCACTCCAACAACAACAACGGGCGGAAACGGAGGGCAACGGAAGAGGAGGAGGAAAGAGAGAGATAGCTTTCAAAAACATGACATTTCCTTTCTAAATTTTTTTCCCTCTATGACTAATGTACAATTCAGTGCAATAACCGGTCCTGAATGTAATTATGAAGCGTACGCTTCAGTGGCGCTTACTCTAAAATAGAAGAGTAAGTCTTCTTATCATGTTTTTTAAAAATCGTTAACAAAACAAATTTTTTCAAAAAAGAACTTTCAATGTTCAAAATTTTCTACAATATAATTTGTGGTATTTTCCATGAAAAAAGTGGTATTGTTAAAAATGTGTGTTCAACACTCCCTTCCTTCGAATAATTTTTCAATGAATCTGAGTTCCGTAGAATATCATTTTATGTGAATCAATTTCTCTAAGGAGAGCTTTTTTAAAAACAAAGCCTTTTAATAGTGTCAATACATCTCATAAATGTCAATATTATGTATCCAAAACACATTTTGTAAATTAAAATGTGGAAAACTTATAATGTAAATTTATTAATATACATTGTTCACAATAAGCATCTCACTCCGTCTTCAAACATTTGGTGGTGTCATATCAATTTTTTCATTCCAATGTCAATGTTTTAATAATATTGGTATCCCACATATACTGTTGAATCTGGGAGCTATCGGAATCCTGAATTCATTGCAATCACATAGCATAAAATTTTTTCTCCCTATGGAATTTTTCATGTAAAAATTTTAATCAATTGGTATTTCAAATACTAAGTGTTTTATTATTTAAAATAAAGGGGAAGAAAATGTTGATTAAAAATATGATATATAAGAATTGATATTATAAGACTCTAATAGTGCAACTCTTTCCTTCATGTGCGACAACAATTTCGAATCTCGGAGCACATGTTGTATGAGAGTATTTGAAAATAACAAATGTTTAGAAAATGATTTTTATGGTTCGTCTCATACCCAACAACCTATCAATATCACGACGATTCTGAAGTCATAAGGTGGTTAGGTTAGGTATAAGTCCTACGATCCAACTAGAACCGGAGGGATCTACCCAAGACACTCTACTAGTTAAGAAAAAGAAAGTCCTTAGGTATGATTGAAGATGAATGTGTATATGGGGAAGAATACGACTAAGATTGCAGCTACATTGGAACAATCACACAAGGAGTTAGTAATGACGTCTGGTAAGCATTGAAGGGGTTGAAGAATGAAAAAGAAATGTAAAGGATAAAGGAAAGAACCTCCAAACAAACAACTTAGGGCAAAACTGACACACCCCGTAAATTCCCGTTAGATATCCCAGACTCACTCCGGTCTATCTACTTTAAAATTTTATTCGTTAACGTTTAAATATGACAGTTTACCAAACCGAGGAACTCAACTGCGTAAAAAACTGAGAACGTCACCGGACCTTCCGGCAATCAGTTTAAACATATTATTTAGGCTTATATGATTATATTAGTTTTCCTGAGTGTTCCCCCGTGATATTTAATCACTTCCGTTATAAATTTTATGGTTTTTAAATCCTTTAAATTGCGTTTTCTTTCCCCCTTTTTCCCCCGCGTTTATGACCAAACGGAACCCCGGAAACCAAAATCATTTCGTAAAAACTCAATTGATCGTAATTCTAGTGTCACACACTAAAAATTTTGTTCACCTTATTTCTCTAGCCAAAATGTGCCCTAACTACATCAACAAGAGACTTGGAACTCTAAAGTAAACCAACAAGGATCTTTCCTCTTTCTTTGAAATTCCATGCCATGTGCCAGCTACACAAGATGGAGACACAATGAGAATGTCATTTCATTCCACATATCAGTCAAGTATGGAAACCATGTGTTTTTACTTACACAATGCATACACCCATTTCTTCACAACTGACAAGCAAACTTTGAACCATACTATACACTACCACTTGAAACCTTGGCTAGAAAAATTGAACCATATAGTCCTTGTGAGCCCTCTTTGGCCGAACCACCCAACACACACACTCTTGGTGTGTGTTGGTCACGTTATGCCCATTTTGAACCATAAAACCCTAGCTCACTCCTATAAATAAGATCACATTCCACACTTAGGGTTTCTTATAACAATTTCAAGCCTCACAAGAAAATTTCTCTCTTCCTCCCTCTTTGCCTAGCTCACGGCATACCAACCACGCCCAACAAAACCCATCCATATCTTTTGATTTTCTCAAGATCCAAGTAGCTAAATCCATTTCCTAAGGTTACCTAAGGTAGATCCAAGTACTTGTTGGTTGTTTTTCAAGAGTTTTCAAGAATCATAAAACTAGGGTTTCAAGTTTATAAGTGGGTTTTGCAAGATCTTGAGTTTTCATCTTTTGCTTACTTTCTTGTGAGTATTTCTGACCCATCATGTATTTACTTTATTGTTGTTATGATTCTTATAATATCTATTGGTTTTATTATTAAAGATCCTATTGTGTATGTGATAATTTTTACAAAAGAAATAAATAATATTTGTCATCTTTTATAAAATGAAAGTAGATATTGTTACCACTTTATGTATATATTTCATATTATGTTTTTGGCGAGATTGAGAGTTGATGAGAGTTGCAACAATAGATATTAGGGTGGTTTAAGGTTAGTTTTGTGGTGGATTGGTTGTAAATGAAGATTGAACTAGGTTAGGCACTAATATGCGAGTTGGGTTGATTTTTGGTCATATTTCGGCAAAACAAAGTTGCTGTCCCGATTTTGTCTTGTGGTTTTGAGCGACTTAAAAATGTTTTCATTAGGCAAAATAGTTTATTGAAGACTCGATTTCGAAATAGATAATTTTTTGCATATATCTCCTTTTAATCCGACTTAAAACGGTTAAGTTATGACCAAATAGAAACTTGAAACTTTTTTTCGGGCGGCGAAATGGGAAAATGCAAAGACCCGATCAGCAGCTAAAACGCCGAATCGGAGCCTCTTCGGTTCCGAACCGGCCAAAGTATAAAACACAAAGTTGTCCGAAATGAGAATTTTACTATAACGATGGCGATCGCTTAGCCCAAAAGTCATTAACGAGAGACATTTTTACAACAAATCGGAAAAATAGACTCTTAAGAAAAACTCTAAATAATGTGCTGTTTAGATTTAAAAAAGTGGGTTTCTGGGCACTTTCGGACGATTTTGAATGTTTTTAAAGCGAGCGAAAAACATATAGAAATGCTAGTAATTAGTTTAGAACATCTAGAAAATGTCATGAAAGGTGTATTTGAGATGCCGATCTTAATAAAAAGAAGTAGGATTAATATAAAAATGGAACGAAACGGACATTTAGAGCGAATTTTAACAAAGGATTAGGCGTTTTAGAATTGTTTAAGCGATTTGTTAAAATATGGTGAACTTAAGAAAATAGGGGACGCTTAACGTTTTAAACTAAAAAGTTTCCTAAAAAGGAAAGTCCTTCTCTAAAAATAGTAACTTTTTACAAGTGTCCGAGGATTTAACTAAGACGTAGAAAAAATCAAAGTCCTTATGATTGCAAAAACCTCAGACCACACTTGGATGCATTAAATGATAAACATGGAATTTTTAACTTTTTTCTTTTGATAAATGCTAAGCATACCCCATACTTTACTCTAGTCGCAGGCTAGACCTCCTTATATCTTCATCATCTGTTGTGATTATCGCTTACCCTTGCTAAGGTGAGTTCATAGCCCCACATTTTTACTGATTTACAAACGCTTTATACTATTGGGGTGAGAAACATTGTTTGCTTTTAAATTGGACACAAGTGCTTTACGTGAGTTTTACTTGTTTATGTGTTGCCTAAGTAGCTTACAAACCTACTACTGCCCAACTTATCATGAACTGTTAGTTTCTCGACCGGAGGACCGGTTGAGGGAGCGCGAGTGAATAGATAGATCTATTGGGACTAATTATCCCTATCCGGGTAAGCATGCACTTACTTGTTTCTGTCGTCGATGAACAAACGGATATATGTCATGTCGATTATACTTTATGGTGGTCTTTGGTTTGGGACACCGACTTAGGGCAGGAATACTTTGCAACAGGATGAAACATGCCCTGTTGACTTAATTAGCTTCGGTGTCATGAGCTTAGTGCAACAATAAATACTTTTTATGTGATGCTGTATTCGTTATAGTAGTCACATACGTTTTGAAATCTTGTGGTCCACTCTTGTACAAACTTAAACCTATGAATTCACCAACAATATGTTGACGTTTTAAAAAATTTTTCTCATGTGCTTTAGCTTGGATTGATTCTGATGCTGATGTGGATCTATGTGCTATGTTGACTTTCGCCAATTTTCAAGACTTATCTATTAATTACTCGTTGTTTTTATATCAAAACTCTGTTATGCCTTCCGCTACTTTTAACTTAATTTATTATGGGCTGTAAAACATAAAAATCTATTTTATTATATGCTAACGAGTAAACTTTTTCAACGTCCATGATTAGTGGTCTTTCTTTATTGCTTTGTTATCGGATTGTAAGACGTCACGACGCCTCTGGACAGAAAAACGAATCCGTCTAGGCCCAGTTTGGGGTGTGCCACGAAACCGGGTCAATACATAATCTATCAAAATCACAATGATGATTGTTGATATGAAGAAAGTCGTCATGACCCAGTGATGCAATCACAACTCTTCCCATCCATTCGGGTTCTCCACAAAAGAAAAACTTGTCTCATTTGTCACGGAGATACACACGTTATCTATTGACATCTCACTCCGAGATTGTTGATATTGAATAGGTGGCAGTCTGCTCCAGCCTCCGATTACTAAAACCAAAAGTGCACAAATCGAGTCTAGAGCCAAGAAGAGATCAAAGTATAAATCTCATTAGGACACAATGTCAAAATACACTTGTTGAACACCATAAAGTTCACAAGTTGTAACAAAGAGTCCTACGCATTATCCTTGAGATCTTGCCAGAACATCCGAGTGATACTTAAGTATTCACAATGAAGATGGAAATCCTGCTTGAGCCAACATCAAACAAGCTCTTGGTAGGTGACTTGCAAGATTCTATATGAATCAAGCTTGTGATAACTGGATATCAATTTTGGTCCAGTAAATGAATTGACGACTTAATCAGAAAGATAGTAACTATCTGATTCACTCTTACCGTGTTGTCTGCTTTGAGACGTTCCGGTAATGAGAACTAGCAAGCATGGTGAATCTAATACTACGGTTGTTATAAGATCATAAACGCTTTGAGGACCGGAAACCACTATCAAGGAGATTCTTTCTTTGAATCTACCTGATCACATGTAAAGTATTTTATACTATAAAACCTGGAATCGGAAGGTTAGGCTAACCGAAGTCAAGATAGAATGACAAAGCCATAGTCACTATATTGCTAACTGTCTTATTTCAGTTAGACGACGTGTTTGCAAAAGCCTCATTCCAGCGAAGTCGATTTCATAAACCACATGCTCATACTCAAGCTTTCAAAGTCAATCATTTAACGTCAAGATAGTTGATTCTAATGCTTCCCCACCATCAAAGAGCCTCAAAGTAAAATAAAGAATCATCAATTTGGGAGATTGTTAAGACTTATAATCACATATGTTCCAAACAAAAAATGTAACAAGTCATGAAGCATTTGGCAAGAGCACAAGTTGATCAAGGAAGTCAAATCAAGATGATTCAAGTCAAGGAGATGATGCAAGATAACGATCTCAAGAATTCAAAGTCAAAAGATAAAGGCTCAAAATTAAGATCACAAAGCATGGATGAACAAAGCCATTACAAACAAGACAAGACCATAACAAGGCAAAGCATAAACGTCAAACGTCATATCTTCAATGTCATCGGTGGTACAGAGGAGTTTGAAGAAAGAGACCTCAACATTGGGGGAGATTGTTAGCCTTAATTATATTAAGTCAAACAAGAATGTTATCGGTCTAAGAAAGTCAAACTAGGTCTTGTATTATAATAGGCTGCCGGTTTAACGGCATGGATTGTTAATCTAAAATTTTCTTCCCGGTACGGGCTCAAATGCCCAAGTTTAGCCAATCCTTCCAAATAGAAAAGTCCAGGTCACATGCCACTTATGGCTCAAGGGTATAAAAGAACCCTCTCCACACATGGAGAGGGTGTTGGTTTCATTGCATATTTTAATTTTTTTATGTGTGTGTGAGTGTAAAACCCACAACAATCCCAGCTCTAATCATCTTTAATCTATATTCCTATCTTTTCCTTCTCTCTTTTCTCTTTTCTATTTTTGCTTATTGGTATGGCTTATCTTGTGTTTGGATAGCTTATTATCTTGGGATAACACATGGGCATAGACGTTAAAGTCGGCAAGGATGTGGTAAGTTACCACTATACTCTTGTTGAGGTAAGGAACATACATGCAACACTCACCATAAGCATACGTGCCACCTGGCATCCAAGAGTCCCAGCTCCCAACAAAAGACACTTGGTACCAGACAACATGTTCAGGTCCAAAGAATGGCAATGCACGCTATCTCATAAGCTTTTAGATTCAAAACCCGCAGCGATATAGCCATCCAGTAACGAATCAATTACTTTTTTTTGAACGATGACCACATAAAAAGATAAAAAAAAAGAAAAGTGGTAACTAACCCAACGTACCGAGTTGGATCCTGGTATAGATAGGTTAATGCCGTCCTAGGTACACTCCTTCCCTTTATTGAGTTCCCATCCAACAAGCATTAGGCACATTTCTTGATCATGCCATGCAGGGATAAATCTACCAGACACCACATTTGTTTAAAAAATAATTATTACCCAAATTTGGTTGATCTACCTTGTGATTGTTTGTATCAGAGCTTCACCAACACTAGGGATAAATCCAAGTCCCGCAAAACCCTGGTTTCAGGCGATAGCATATGGAACAGAACACTTCTTAATTTTTCCCATCTCGCAGAAATAAATGTCAAAAAATTTACACTACGCGGCAAAAAACCATAAGAACCCCCTCGAGTCCACCCCAGCTTGAAATGTACAAAGATAATAAAAATCATGTTTTTTTCCTAGTGGTAACCGGGCAAAAGTTCAACATAGATCCAAAATTTAGCATATACCCAATGAACCAATCATAGCCACTCATTTTTTTCATCAAAATATGAAAAACCCATTTTCCACCTCTTTTTTAAAAATTAAATATCTTACAAACCGTTAATCGTTACGCAAAACGAAACATATACCATCAACGGATAGAATTAAGATCATCTTTCATAGAGGGGCACATTGGATAATACATTCGACGAACTTTTTTTTCAATTTATTTTTCAGTCACGTCTTGAAAAATCATATGTGATTTGTGATTTGATACAAATCACATATGATTTTTTCAGACGTGACTAAAAAATAAAATCGAAAAAAAGTTCGTCGAAATTATATCAAAGTGCCCCTCTATAGAAAGATGATTTAATTCTCGTCGCGATGGTGTATTTTTTATCGTTTAACAATTTACCGTTTGCAAGATATTTTAATTTTAAAAACAAGGTGGAAAAGTGGGTTTTATTTAATTAATAAAAAATGGGTGGTTCATTAGATCTTTTATAAATATTAGGTCTACGTTGATCTCATCTCTAATTATCAATCTAAACCCCTAAAGAGAGGAACAAAATAAAAGGTAATATTAAAGAAGCAGTATGAATAAGGTTTTTTTTTTAACGGCGGTTTTATTAAAAAAAACTAGCAAGACGCTAGACAATTACATCATAATGTGACTTGGATTTTTAAGCCAATCAATCCAACTAAATCTAACTTTGCTTCTAGAACGAATCCAATAAAACGAACGATAAACGGTTTCATCAAAAATACTATCGTACGAAGACTTCTCAAGCCCGAACACCTTCTTGTTTCGCGAAATCCATATTAGCCACCACACAATATAGCATAAACCTTCGAAAACCTTTTTGAGCTTTGATGATAGACGAATAGAGAGCATCCAATCCAACCATTCATCATACGAGTGTAGCTCCCTGAAATCCAGTTCCCACCATCTAGACACCTGCTGCATAGTATCACAAAAATTTTTGCAAGAAAAGAAAAGATGGCTGGAGGATTCCGCATGACCGTCACACAAGGGGCACATAATAGAATCAATCTCCACACCTCTCCGAGAAAGATTAAACCTGGTAGGCAAGCCATCGATACTTACTTTCCACGCATGTATATTAATCTTGATGGGAACCTCCTTAATCCATCTCGTCTTCTTATTACCTGAAGGAAGGACATGATCATCTATATGTCTTCTAACCGAAGATATAGAAAAGTCACCTGTGCCATCTAGTGCAAAAAAACATCTCAGTGACTATTAGTGGGGACACGTGTTAATATATTTTTAATTTGCATAACCGTTTAGTCGTACCAATTTATTTTAAATTTTTGACTTTTTTTCTTTTCTTTTTTTTAAGAAAATGAACTAACCTTTCATTTTTCGGTCATATAAGGAATTATCTTATAACTCAAAAAACATATATAAGAAGATGAAGGGATTCATTTTGAATATATTTCAGGCAGTTGGATATGAAGCCATCATATCAATTCCACACATCCCTTCCTTAGCTTCGATGTCTCTCTGCATCCCGATGTATCCCTCTTCGCCCCAAGTCGTACCCCATGAGTTCTTCACAAGCCAGTACTTCATACCATCATCAGTGGTTCCGTACCCTATTGCAGTAACCCCATGGTCTAATTGTGTACCACAAGTTCCATTAAGAACACCACTAGAGTAAAATTGGAATTCCGACGCATCAACAGCGACAGAAACAGGCTGCATAGCCACAGCCTTCAACAGAGCTGCCTCGCTGTTGGCAGGTACATCCTCATGACCGGTGATATTGGCTGCACGAATAGATTCCTTCTTTGTATTGCAAGTTGCGTCTGTTGCTTGGTAAGGATATGCAGCCTCCGTGTTGATGCCTTTGTTTTGTAGAATAAATTTAAATCCATCATCCATGTACCCACCTTCACATCCTTGGTCCACACCGAGCTCCTGTCACAATCCATCAGCTCTTGCTCGGATAGCGAGATCATTTCCTGGTGGTGAGTTGAGTAATTCCTTCGGTGGCAGCGATTGTTGAAAACGCCCAACAGCTTCCTATTGGTTAAAGAACAAACAATAATGAAAATGGATAAACTACAACTTCAAAAGGTACGTAGTTAATTTGATGTATAATTTATTATCCCATTTATATAGATGCTACGCACATTGACCTTGATCCTTGATTGGAGTAACGGCACCCTTTTTCCTCCAATCCATGGTTGACGGAACCGCAGTCACATCGTCATACCTGAATGGTGTTGTTTCTCTTAATGTTCGCTCAGATGGGAACTTGAATCCATTACGAGTCGCCTTAAATCCGATCACTGTTTGGGACTGCGAAACATTAACACTAAGCTTGTAAGTGTGGTTTCCAGCATTGTTGAATGTTTCTATGTACGACTACAATTGCTCATGAAATATCTTGAAGCGCATTTGTTTATCCACAACGTCCTCTATACACACGCCCATAACGAGCCATCCACTCTTGATGCCTTTGTAACATGGTTTCTTCATTTAGTGTTCGAGAAGTGACTTGACATGCCCACATCCCAAAAACCAGCAGCATTGCTAGGATAGTGGCTCTATAAACTGATAAACCCATAATTAGGTTCGGCTTCTCACAGAAGAACTATGATTCTTAATATAGTAAGTTACTAAATGTGGATGTAATTTCAAGTTCAAGAAGATGGCCTATTTATAGAAGAACACCAGGCTTACTTAGGGGTCAATTCGCAAGGTTCGGATGGGAATGAACGTTAGCTGACTACGTAGTTGGCATGGCATGGAAGGATCTAATGACATAACGTTTAAACTCTTCTGTAAGAAAAGGAACCTTGATTTGTTTTATGCTTTTTGGACACGTGTGGGACATATAATACAAAAGAAATTTCAAAATCAATGGAAGATTAATTAGGACACAAGATAATCCAAATATTTTTGAGTTGAAAAGTTCCCTCCAATATTTTTAAAATCGAATAAACAGTCTATTAGCACGTACATTTTGTATAATAATAACGACAGTGTTTTATAGCGGCAAATAATTATGATCGTGATGTTTTGGTTAAATGCTTCGTGTAACGTTTATGTATACAACGTAAAATGAAAACAAAAAAAATAGTGACTTAAAAAAGAATGAAGAAGTACCATACCAGAATCCGAATGAGATTGTTAGTAGTGTTGGGCGGTTGAAAAGATAGGCTAATATATCTAAAATGTTCATATATATAGTTGAAGATATTGATTTCTTATAGTATTTAATTAAGTGTGATTGTTAGCAATATTAGGCACATGTTTTTTGAATATAAGTCAAAGGTTTTTTGTTGGAAACTAATCAAAAATCTCAAATCTACAACATTACTCATTTCAGTAGTTTTTTATGTCTTTCTTTAGAATTAATTCTCTTTATAAATAGTTAAGAATAAGATAAGTTGTAAGAAAAAAATCTCTTTCTGTTTATAAGTACTTAAGATAAGATGTATCAAGGGGTTACAATCTTGATAAGCTTTGTGATAATTAGAAATACAGAAGTAAACTTGCTGTACAACAACTTTCCTAAACTCAAAAGAAGGAAAGAAACATTTTTTGATATTTCTGTAACATATTGTTAGTCAATTTAAACCATTTTCTCTCATGAACTAGAGAGCACACTAATACCATTCAGTAATACCTAAAAGTTTTAAAAGATAATTCCTAGTTCAATAGCACAAAGCCAAAGTATAATATGGAATTTTTACTCAATAGATCAATAATGCTAGTCCTGCTGTTGGCTTTTGTAATGTGTGCATGCCAGGTATCGTCGCGTGTGCTAAATGAAAGGCCATGCTACAAAAGTATCAACAATGGATGGTTCGTTATGGCCGTGCATATAGAGATAACAAGGAGCGAGTCCCTTTTACCAAAAAAAAAAGATATTCAAGGATAATGTGGCATACATAGAAGATTTCAACTCAGAACATTCTGCTTACAAGCTGAGTATCAACATAGTAGCATGGTTATTTATCTCTTGCTATAATCATCCCTTTGTTCAAATACCGTTAAACCATGGATATGGATCCTAACTCATTCCATATAGTTTAACCATTTAGATTCTCGTTATAGAACTTAATACAGATTTACCAAATGTAATCAAGAATCATCTTGCATTACCCTTTGGGTGCGGCCACACAATTATCTGATTAATTCTGGAGAGGCGCCAATGGTATCATACTGCACATCAAGTAGAGGAACAAATTCTTTGTTGAATACAAGTGTTGTGAATGCTGCTTCACATCACTTCCAATAATAGCCTTTATAACTACCATTTTCAGGTTAGCGTTTGACTTAGAATTAAAAAGTGATATCCACACATACCAGAACTATGTTTGTAATTCCTCAAGTCTAAAGGATGACTTACTAACCATTTTTTGATATTTATACTCATGACTAAAGGATCCAAAAAGTAATAATCGAAGTTGGGGAGTCCAATATGCATCCATTGTTGAATACCAATGAGATTAGGTGGGAACCATCCATGCATTCAGAAGAATATAAATCAACACTCACATTTGCCTTATGTAACAATATTCCTATATTGTTAACCGACAATGGACATATTTAGAATGATAAATCAATCAAGGATTAAACATGCAAATATAAGATAACAATTATTATATGAATGAATAACAAATACCAAGTATCTTTATTCATCAGAAAATAAAAATTGTCTTACATCCCAATTATCCAAATACTAAAACAGATATGCATGAAACTAATTAGCAAGTTGAAGTCCAATGTATCCAACATTCTTAACTTTTCTTTACAAGACAGCTAAATAGTTATCTGAGTAAACTTTCCGAATACTTGTTTCAAATTCACAAATTGTGAAGAATTTGAACGATATGATGAGTGTCGTATGTATATTTCATACCATTGCAAGAATCATAGTATGAAACTGTGACAGTACCTTTTATGAGGTATTTGAAGTCAACAGCATACCTATCTCACACAGTCATCTTTACAGTTTCTTAAAATGTAAAGTATTCTCATTCTTTAATGTGTAATGCAACAATACTCTTAGCTGAGCATATCTAGTTAGTAGATTTATCATAAATGATGAAATCCTACTTCAACTAGAATTGATTATTCTCTAACAACATGTGTACATAAACAACATTATGCCATTTATAATTCGTAAACATTTGTTTTAACAGTCATCTAAAACACTCTCAATTTGGATACTGTTGTTGTTAGCTCATCTTGCTCTTGTGCAAAAGTAACAACCAGTCTCATACACAATATAAGATATACACGATGAATCATTCGTTAAAAACACAAGGTTTTCATCCATGTATTAAATTATCTCAAGTGAAATATATCATTTTAGACTTGCTTCAATGATATATTGCATTGTGTTGGACTTAATTTCCGCATATTTTTATTTCATTAAACATTTATTCTAAAGTCGCTTGTTTTACTCCTTAAATTCCCAAGTAAAGTTTCATTCCAATCTCAAGGATTAACATCTATCTTAGATGGAATGATACCTTCAATTTGTTACACAACAAATGAATTTTAAGGAAAAAACATAGTGTTCACACTTGATGTCAGATGTACTCAGGAGTTATCTTAATTTAATCAGAAATCATATTGTAATTAAACTTAAGATCTCAGCTCCTAGATGCATGACACACTTGGATTCTTTTATCTTGTATACTTTATAAAGATTATTTTAAACTCATAGCCCCTTTTGATTACACACCGTCCTCGCAAAGATAATCATAAAGAAAAGAGTTATAAAAACTTAATTGTCATATTACAAATATAGACTCATAACCCTTTTGATTACGCACCGTCCTCGCAAAGGTAATCATTAAGGAAAGAGTTATGATCCTTAATTGCCATATGTCAAGATTCAAAGAAAAAACCTGTATGACAATTAGTTATCTTTATATCATTAATCGTGTATAAAGAAAGAAAATTTTTTTTTTTATTTTTTAAAAAAAAATCATAGTCAATTGCTTGAGTAAGATTAAAAACTCATTGTCATCAACAGGCATTAAAAGTATACAATTTTGTCCTTATGAGCCATATTCTCAAAAGAAACTCATTTTAACCTCCACATATTACTATTTGGTAAAAGGATCCATCAAGCTACCAACATTGATATAGTCTTTAAAAGATTGCATCTTTTCTTCATTTCTAAGATATTTATCAAATTAAGATATGATAATTTCATCTTATTAGTTTAGCAGGTTTATTATGACCCTATAACTAATATTCCATCAGCATTTTATATAAAAATATCACTCCATTGATGAGGCATCCTTACGGATTTATGAATGAGAGTTACATTATACTTTAGTTCAACATTTTCATATTATAACCTTAGTATTACATCAACAAGTGAATTCAGAAGGTTATGTATTTTGTACTTGAATATCTTCAAGATCTATAAATGTTCCCACTTACTTTTGTAAGTAGAGATAATTCTCTAAATACTAAGTATTTAAGTAACAATAAATTGTTCTTAATTGGGACAACAAAATACATTTTACAGTTCTCCTCTCTAGCTTGTTAATAATATGCTTCATAAGATATTAACAAATTTTAGAACTTTAATCAAGACATAATGGGATTCATCCCAATCCATAAATAGATAATGTCTTGAGTACCTTCTAGGTTGGAACTATATTGAGTGTATCCATGACAGACGCAAATTTCTAACCTTGATAGATTTTGGAGGTAGAGCAATTAAAGTTATCAGAAATCAAACAATGTGAATATAGTTTGTTTCAACACATTAGACATACCATAATGATGTGGTTGTTTATGAGTTTTGGAATTATGAGACTACTTCAGAATTCCTTAGATTACTTAATTCTCTTTGGATCAAATAACTATGTAAATTGTCTTTTTTTATTTTATTTTGGTTTTTAGATAACTTAATTCTCTTTAGGTCAAATACTTACCAATAGGGTCGAGCCATATTGAATACAAAGTATTATAAAACCAAGTGCATGCTATAACGTATATTTCTTTGAATAGTACAATAACTCTATGTTCATGTGTTTCAAGAAAACAGAACATGTCAAGTATACGTTACAAGTCTTTGAATAATTCAAGGACATCATGTTTATGTGTTAACAAGAAGACATAACAATTTTACTACTTACTTTATGTTATGAGTCATTGATAAATTCAAGGACTTTATATTTATGTCTTAACCAGAAAACATAATTATAGTAACTAAAGTAGTTATGAACGCAAACTCTTGAGTTCAATAGTAATTTCAAGTTAATTTCATACTTCATAATTATGATTATATAATTAACCATAATTATATTGACTAAAGCATGTAGTCAAAATGTTGAAGTAGCTTTACATTATATCTTGACATTTAAATGTAATAGGGCAACAAACATCTTGTGTGTTTAAGTCCTAGTAGAATTATTAGCTTTCTTACCTTGCGGTCAAGAGAAACCAATAATCATATTGTTATATGTTGTTCCTTGCACACACTTAAGATTTCTCCCACTTGTGTACGGGACAACATGATCTAAAGTAGACAAACAGTATGACAAGCGCTCGATTGTATAAACAATATGATAGTGTCATAGATATTACAAGTAGATTTCGAACCATAACGTTTAATATAGAATTGTGGATTATTATTCTATAGATAACGTTTCGGAAAGCAACATCAGAAAGGCAACGTGTTATCTTTTAAAATAAAATGCGATTTTCCTTAAAACTACGGTAGTTCATATTCGGAAAGTAATGAACTATTTCAAAACAAACTAGAAATAATATGGGCAACTAACAAGGAATAAATCTTGTAGCTCCCACTGAGTTTGACAGCATTACATGAATGTCATTTCAGTAATAAAACGCAAAGCTCCCACTAGATTTGTCAACATTGTAAGTGTTACATCACCAGTAGAAAGCAAATAGCGATTTATTTACTTACCTATCTTAGAATGCCTACAAGTATCAATGTACTTAGGTATTGAACAGCGTATATGAAGTTCTACTTATGTAGATGAGGGACTAGCCATCCATGCTTTCATTAACTTGAACATTTAGCATGCAATTCCTCTTTAATCGGTCTGCCTAGCCACAAGGGTGTTTAACACTATAAGGAATGAAATGAGTCCAAGAAAAAAATACCTAGAAAACATTCTAGTAATTTTCTTTACTCATTGCGGTTTATTGAGAATTCCTCTTATTCACATTTTAAAACTCATACATCGTCTTGACAAGTGCAAAATATTATTATTTTGGTAGCTATAGACAAAATGTTCTCTAGTTACACAAAATATTTTATCTTTCAATTATTTCATAACCGAAAAAGGGTAATGAAAGATTGTAAGTGAGTTTAAATATAATGAGAAAATTTCAATTGTAATCCTATCTTAGTTTTGTCAAGCAAGGAGAAGAGATAGGAGTAAGTCTCACTCTTCTTACCAGGAAAAGAGACTATGTTTGTCTTTTTAAGAAAACAAACTTTCGTTTACGAATTATGTTGCAATAACACAATTAATCGGAACATAGAGAGTTCAATTTTAGTATTTTTGATAATTAAATTCTTAAAAGAATTAACTACCCAATTAATTACTAATAAGACTAAGATCCAACTTGACCTCCCACTTATTGCCGGAGGTCTGACCAGTGTATAAACAAGTGGGGCAAAAGGTAAGCGACGAGCGTTAATTGCATTGTAAATGCAACTCTTAGATTTATGAGACACATGACTTTAGTAAATCATATAGTAATGTCATGTACATGTTTTGTCTCATCTTATGCCTCGGGTCCGAGGTCTGACCAGGTAACTCGATTTAAGTCCACCAAAAAAGAACGTGCAAAAATTGACATAGATCTGACCTATGAAAAAATTCGCCATGGGTTGGAGAGACCCTGAGGTCTGACCAGAGAATTCAAACTAAATGCACGTGTTCTTAGTTTGACTAGCATAGACTTAAAATTTCACATAGGTTTATTACACATAAGTTTATGATAATATGTGTCAAAATGGTGTACAAAGAAGCATGCAAAACATCTTTGTAACACTTCGTTAAGAAAAACTATTTGTTAACTTTTTAGGTTTTTAGGTGTGCAAAACATCTTTGTAACACTTACAAATTGATCAAGCCCTATATTATACTCCTGCATGTGTCCGAAGACACAAGTTCTTCCAATAATTACCTCATATGCCAAAGCATGTTGTTGCGCGGGAAAAGATTAAAGATCAATTTAATCCTAGAAGTCCACTAAAGCCATGGTCAATAAAGCCATGGTACAGTAGCGATTCATCATATGATAAAAGCATAAAAACTTTAAATTTCCAAGAAAACAAGTTTCATAGTTTAATGTTCGTTTTTATGTGTCCAAAAACAAGTTTTACAAATAACACATAGCAGGTCACTAGGAGTTAATAATTATGTGTGTAATTTAACAGACAAATTTAAACCAAGATTCGAGTAAGTTCGTCGTGGAAAGTCACGTTTCTAAGCGCAACATTATAGATAACCACACTCGTTTGACACATAAACTCGCAAGAATCGTTAGTTTAAATAAAACAAGTTTCTCTTTAAGTATTAGTCCGTTTATAATTTCAAAAATCTTTTGCATATAGTATCAAGTCACATGGAATATTAATATATAAGCACATAAACAGACAGAAAGAGGGGATGAGGTGAAGACAGACTCTATATCAAAAGCAGTAAATCAAATAATACTCTGAGTCCTCATAACGAGTCTTCCCCAACTGGAGAACCAAAAGACTCTCACTAGGTTTTCAGCTTAGTACCTAGATCGCCACATGCATCATATAGTATGATTGCGTGAGTCTTAAGGCCGGAAAAAGAATAGAAAAAGAGAAAACTTAATTAACTTTTAATTTTAGATCTATTCCTTTTAATCTATATTAACTAGTAATAATATCAAGATTTTAGGTTTTATATATTCTTTATGGCAAGAATTGCATATTATTATCATAAGTTTCGGTCAAAACTGTAACACCTCCAAATTGAGTCGCAGCAGAATATGGGTTGAGAGTGTTACTTCATAGATCAATAGAACAAGATATATATATAAGAACGACAATTTAAAAGTCGTTTAAAACCAATACATTGGATTTAACAAATTGTTGTTACATAAGTCCGAAACTTCACTTGTTCATTGTTCAAAATCACTTGTCATATGTTTAAACTACAAAGATTTCAGTCCATAACATTTAAATATCACACCAAAATATAATGCAAACGCAACTCTTTAAAAACACACATACTTCCAAAATAACGACCATCACAATGATCCTTTATTCTTGTACCTCATTCGATCTCCCTGAGAAAACATTGCTTAAAACTCACAATAATGTTGGTGAATTCATAGGTTTGTAAAATGAGAATGTTAGATACCGCAAGTATTTCCCCATGATAATGCAACAGATGCAATACATCATAAAATGTAGCAAGATTTCCCCATGATAATGCAACAGATGCAAACATCATAAAATGTAATAACGTTTTCCTAAGCTCATGACACTGAAGCTCGACATGTATGATTTGCAATATAAATTGCCAACATTGCCCGTGATGATGTTATAACCCACAACATCCCAAGTTCGACATGGTATACGTTCGTTATCCGGCAAACCGGCACAGTGAGAATGACTCACCCGAATGGGGATGTCAATCCCAAATAGATATATTTATAACATTCGCGCTCACAACAAGTAATTGACAGTTCATGATAATGGGCTCAGAGGGTTATCGCTACTTAGGAAAAAACGTAATCGTAATGTGAAATGTCCACTTGTGTCCAATTGTAAAACATGCATATGTTTCACACCCCAAAACTTGTAAATCATTATAAATGTAAAACGTTGGGCTATGAACTCACCTTGAGTGAGTAAAGCGATAAGGTAAATCACTAACAGAAAATGCGTCACGAATACGCCCGAATGCAACCTAATTAATTATAGGTCGTATGAGTACTAAGTACATTGAATAACTAATACCGTATATAATTCTATATAGGTACATCACCATCTAATTGTATTTGTAAAATCATATTTATAAAGTTAAAATGTTTATAAATATTTCCTTAGTAAAAATGGGGTAACTTTATCGTTTTAAGTCCGTTTCTTACGCTTCTTATGTCTACGCTTTCGTCTTAAGAAGAGTTATCAAAATATTACATTTCATATTATAAGTACTCTGATGAACAGTACTTTTTACTGTTCATATACTTTTATAAATTTAACTATCGTAAACTCGTAAATGTTGTATCTTATTCGTTTTAACTCCGATTTTAGTGATTCTTTCGAGCATGTCTTTGTAATTAAAAGTTTTATCTAACTAATGTATTTTACAAAATGTATCTGAGATGAATAGTGATTTTTACTGTTCATTGTTTATAAAATTATTTTTATAAGCTTTAATTATCGTAAACACGTCCAAAACTGTATTTACAAGGATAAGGGCTTAGCAACCGTGTACTTAAATAATTAACTTGGGTTAAAACAATAATGTACTAAAAGCGAGTACATACAAGGTAGGCTAAGGCGATTTGGGTGTAACAATTGGTTTAAGGGTGACAACGCACTTCATTAATAGTTCGACTTAACCAGAAAATTACAAGAACCATGAAAAAGATAAGCTAGGAGGGGTGTATTAGGGGTATCCTGCACTAAAAATGGGTGCTTATATGATCGAGGTGACCACCATAACAATTATAGGTTTTAAACATGGGTTAATCCTAGTGCCTCTTATCTAGCAAATCCTAATACTTACTATGTGGTCTCGGGATGCATCGCAGACAAAATTTCTAGAATTTAATATACTATCGGTACACTCATATAATTTAATACCGATACCAATGTTCCAGAAAAGGCGACAAAGACCATACGTACACATCCGTAACGAGGAAATAAACACATATGCCTGCATTCGAACCTTAACTCGAACAAGTTAAAGGTCTAAATTATCTTGGGTATCAAAAATGGATACCCGAATTCCTAAAGATCTAAAGGCGAACCTCACATTTTTGGGGTGGAATACTGAGGGTTTTTGTGCTAGTCATATAAATTCTTATCCATAAGACGCTATTAATACTCGGTTTTCGTCAATATGTGTCATAAAAAATTTAATTTTGGTCAAAATTACCTTTTACGCTATGTTTTGATATATTGCCCATCATTTTAAGGACAAAGAAAATGGCAATTAAAAGAATAGTTTCTAAGGCTTATTTCCCCTACACTTAAGTTGAACATTGTCCTCAATGTTCTTTAAAAGTACCCGTAAAACGAATAAAAGGAAAAGAAAACAAGTAAAAGAAACTAGTACTCCACTGGTTTGCTCAATAATGGAGAAGAAACATGCGATAACTGGTTAAATCGTCCTCCAAGAATCGTCTAATGAAACTTCCTAAGAACTTCCAAGCTTTTTCTCATCAAATATAACTTGTAAATCAAAGACAAAGACAACTACACCAAGCGTAAAATCGGCAGGATATGATATATACAACGAAACTTTTAGGGTTGACTCTATGTAAGCATTAAAGATAGGATGAAATATAATTCTAGGTTTTTTTCAGGTTTATAAGAAAAATATAAATTTTAGAGATTGTGCAATATTTTTTTTTTTAAATAATTGAAAAATTCGAATTTTCACATGTCTGAGGGTTTGACGCCGTCAGGAAAAATCCTGACGCGGTCGCCTGAAAATCCAGACGGCGTCGCACTATTTTCTGACGCCGTCTCCACAAACTATGAAAACTTCACATTCGTTTTTCCAGAAAAAAATTCTGCACGCAATCTTATTAGTTGTTTCCTGTAGAAAATACTGCATAAAACATGGAAATTAATCATTACAATTATATGACTCGAAACTGATACGAGTTAATCTAAACAATTTATTTTATATGTTTGAATTGGTTCTTATAAACCGGATAATTTTCTCCTACACTTATTTTATGCAAAATACCTCTGATTGTTAATAAGACGAAGATAAAAACAAAACAAAGCATGATTACAATATATATATATATATATATATATATATATATATATATATATATTTATTATATATTATATAATTTATATATATCATCTATATATATTATGCCTTTTAGAACCCTATATCTTAGATCATTACATAGTCTACTCCTCTTCTTTATCCTTTTCTTATCCTCCTCGTTCCTAAAGTAGACAGATTTTGTATGTTCTTTTTCTAAGTCTGACAGCGAGTCGTACTGTTCTATCTTATGGGGCATCTTATAGGCAATTTCATTGGTTCCGTTTGTGAACTACTCCTTCAGATGGGTCATGAGTCATATTAAACATTTCAACAAAGGGCTTTCCTAGTACTACTTGTGACAGGCTAGGGTCTATGATTGAACTAATATCCTCAAAAATCATGAAGTCTATGACATAAGCAAAGTTTCCTACGAAGACGTGCATTCCCTTAATCCTTCTCGTAAATCGCTTACTCCCCTATTTAGATCACCCTTAGGGTTAAGTTTTCTCCTCATGATCCAATTGTACAACATTCAGGTCATGACGTTCAGAGGGGAGTTAAGATCTATGTAGGTTTTTTCCACATGCACATGTCTAATGTTGCATGGTATCTTAAGGTATGACGGACATCCTTCTGTGATGATGGGGTTTCTAAGAAACAAGGATGGAATCGAGCCACTCATTAGTTACTTATGATATGCTAGTTCGCTCTGAGTTGAGAATGTGTCAAAGGATCCTGTTGGGATTAAAAGTCTTCTTGATGCTCTTTGAAGTTGTTGCTGTTCTTATTGATGTTAATGTTGCTCAGTCAAAGTTAGTGTCGCTGAAAAATTTCAATGAAGATTATTCTAAGTAGTTAAGACTGCTAGTTGAAAATACTGATGTTAAGGTTAGAGTTACTGTTGTTAAGCATAACTTAGTGCTGTTAGTAATCTTAATGAA
>BQNB010062175.1:0-30488 GCA_026074375.1 Tanacetum coccineum
TGGATTGCACGCTTAAAGACTTATATATCATATTTTGGGAAATCTATGTCATCTTTTGTAATATTAAACAAGGAACAAGTGATCTTTCTACTCAAATCGATTTGGTGTTGACTATTCCTCAATGGTGGTAAAGCGTCTGGTGTATCATCTGTCACAATCTTACCAAATTCAGCTAGTAAGGGTTTAATTACCGCCGGTGTTGCATTCTCTATGAAATCTTCAACGCCTTTCACAACTAAAGCATAAGAAACTCTCGTATCTTTCCTTTCATCTTGAAACTCCTTTGGTGAAGCCACCAAAGTTACCAAAGTCTTGTTCTCTAATTTCATCTTAGGAGAAACGACACCTAAAAATAACACAACAATAGTTTTTCAGCTCCATTTAAACAAATACATTTTTGATTTACCTTGGTGTGTAGCGTCCATATCATGTTGCCATGGTCTTCGTAATAATACATGACATGCCTCCATATCAACAACATCATAAGTAACCAACTCATTGTAATGCTTCCCAATAGCAAGAGGAACCTTACAAATCTCGATCACCATAAGTGTCGGCCCCTTCTTGATCCAGCCAATCTGATAAGGACTATGATGAGGTTCGATGGGAAGCTTAAAATCTTTAACCAAAGCCTTAGACACTAAATTTTCGCAACTCCCTCCATCAATGATAATAGAACAAATCTTTTCCTTAACCAAGCATCTAGTTTGAAAGATTTTATTTCTTTGTGAAGAGTCACTAACCTTAGGCAAACATAAAGTTCATTGAACATATATAACTTGTTTCGCCTCTCCGTCCAAAGGCTCGGCATACTCTAACTCATCTTCTTCTTGAAACGCATCTGCCACTTTATTATTTCTAACCTCGAGCAATGTCTTAGGTGAAGACCAATCCCGAATCGCATTGACCTTGGTTTCGTCAACATGAATCCTCCTTACTTGAAAAGAACTCGCCCTCGAGTTCTCAATATCAAGGGCTTCATCAACATTGAACACCTCACGACGAACCTTATCTTCAATAGATTTTCGGCGTACATTCCAACTCGAAAACCTTTCATATTTTGTAACCGTCTTACCATTACTCCCATTCGATCAAACCGACTGGACCCAAACATCAGGTTGTGTGCTCCTTATCAACCCTTAAGTTTTCAATTGTAATAAAAATAGCGTCTTTGTTTGCCATTGAAAAACTTGATTTGATTTTTAATAATCATCTTTAATATCAACCCATAATCTAAATCACGGACGTTTAAATTATAGACGCATTTGAAATCCATTTTGAGCTCATAATTAAAACCCTTCACATCTTCATCATCATTAGAACCCATAAATTCTTCACAAATCTTCAAAGTACCAACTTTATTCGTTGTTTCAAACAATAAAGTTGAAATTTTGTCATCATGTTGTTTATAACTTTGAAGGTCTTGAATTTTCTTAATGTGGTCCTCAACAACCTCGGCCTTCACAATCTTTTCTTCAACTTTAATCTCGGGCTTTGGTAATTTTGGTGTTACTTTGGGTGGAACCATAACAATCTTTTCTTCAACTTTAACCTCGGACTTTGGTAATTGTGGTGTTACTTTAGGTGGAACCATAGCAATTCTCCTTCCTTCCCATGAGAAAATATAGAGATTTCGTTTAACATTATACTTGCCATTGACCTCACATCGCCAAGGTCTTCCTAATAATATATGTCACTCATCAATATCATCTACAATACAAAGTACTTCTACTTTATAAAACTTTCCTATGGTCACAGAACCCTATAAACTTGGTAACCTTCAATTGGACACATCTCCATTGGTAACTTTAGGAAATCTACCAATTTTCTTGAAACCAAATTATTTATGCTACAATCATTAATAATTAAAGAACATATCGAATTGTTGATTAGAATTTTCGAAAAAAAAATCTTGGTTGTAGGTACTCGAACCTCCTTCTTTTCCTCCTCCCATTCTTCAATTCTTCCATTGTTGAACGGGGATTGGTTGCTCGCACAAGTGCCTCCAAAATCGCCTATGGTCGGACGAATTCTTTGACCTTCGTGTTTGCTACCCTCGCGATTCTTGTGGATTAATGCCCCACCTACGATCACGGAACGTAGTTCTTGTAGCATGGTGTAACACCTGTCAAGTTCTTTCATGGATTTGCTACAACTATGATCCATGTAGACCATACCCCACCAACGGTTTTTGGATCTTCTAAATCAGTCATCATCCAAGATACTAACCTGACTGTGATACCAATTGATGCAGAACGGAAACGTGCTATAAACCCTAACTAGGGTTCAAGACGAATCACAAAGGAATAAAAGACTAAAAGTCGTGAATTTTATTGATTATTGAATATTGAATGACTACACAATAAACCCAAGCCCTATATTTATAGGAGAACTAAACTTGGGGAAAAAGTTAACAAAATTATTATAGAATAAACAAAATATGAAAACCAAATAAAAGTCAATAAACAAAATATGAAAACCATATTTTGTTATTAATATTAAAATTAATGGTGTCTCCATATTTAAGGCTACTTATTTTTGGAAACCATATATTCCTCCGCTAGCTCTTGAATCATGTCCTCATCAGCTTATCTCTGTATGAGTACAGTGGCGGACCCATGAGCATATCCAAGGTGGTTCCTTTATATAGTCGGCATAACAAATCAATCGGTCAACAAGTCAAACGATCAATCGGTCAACAAGTCAAACGATCATCGGATTTTCCCGGGTCAAACATAGAACATACCGTTGTAAAGAGAAGGTATGGTTGTGCCGGTTCAAATGCCATAATTAATGATATATCTCTTTGTTAGCGCAAAATTAATATATGTGTTTTATTTGTGAACAAAATAGAAAGCCAACGATTTACTATTAACATGACTTTAAATGTACCAAGACTAACCACATAAATTGTAAGTTGGTAACATCTACCCATTATAATTATAATAAACACGACAGAAACATTTTTTAGGCAAATTCAAAACTGCCGCATATAGAAGAGAAACTATTTTGATTTTTTAGAACAATTTAGTTTAGTTAAAGTAACCATAAAACAAACGAGAAAAACCTTTGTTCTACAAAACTACAAATTGACTATTGACTTTTTTACTTTTATCATGGCTCAATAGATATAGAGTATCCACACATTCTCTTTCCTCTAATAAAAATATTAGTCTGCCACCCTTTTATCCAGTGACTGTGTCTTATTCATCAAGTACGGCGACTTTGGCCGGATTTTATTAATCTGCTTATATTTTTTCTTCTTTTTCTTTGTTCTGATTAGTTGCAAGGTGGTTCCTCATATAATTCTAAGGTAGGTCCCAAAATAATTTACGTATCGCTTCTAAGAAAAATCGTTGTCTAAGGTGGTTCCCGGGCACCACCTACGGATGTTGTAGGTCCGCCTCTGTATGAGTGAGTACATGACGACTATAAGCAAGTGTGTGATAAACAGGTTATACTTAGTTTGGGAGTTGCTTAGTTCAAATTGCTGTTTTGGTTCATTTAAAAAAAGCAGTTGCAATAAACAATCATAAACACCCTGTATACCACACATAGGCATCACTGAAAGATTACAAAAACTGTCATACCCTAGTTTCTCCACATCTTCAAAACTGTTATACCCTAGTTGAAAGGCCCGGGTCTATTGGCCTTTTGGCCTAAGTTTAGAGAAATGTGGTCCAAGTAATCAAATGGCGGCTTTAATATTTTTTTTACTTTGCGGGAGGTGCAAAGGTGGAGGAAGGGACTCAAGGGAGGTTCCTTATATGCAATTTAGTTTATCGTCTTATACATTAATAGTTATAGGTTTTCTCATGAAATTTTAATTATGTTTTAATGCAATGTAAATTTGACGAAGTGATAGGTTATAACCTGAAAATCCTCGCTTGAAAATCTTTCACAAGAGTACCCAATCCGGGACCTTTACACCTCTTGGCTGGGTGCATGATTGCCTCTTCCTTAGTAGGGTAATTCGTGTAATGATTGTGCAATCTCCATTGCCTACTTTAATGTTGGCTGGCAAGCTGGAGTCTATTGCATGTACCATCGATGGACAATTTTGATTGAAACTTGAATTTTCCTAAAAAAAAGAACAACTATAATGACACTGAAAATTTGGTCCCAATATTCAAATTTTGTTTCTTTCCTTCTGACAAAAAGAAATTCAAACAGGGAATTCACCAAAAGTTCATACAAGATCGAAGCAGTAAAAAAAGTGTTTCAAGGTCTTTTGAACACTTGTTTAAATAGATAAAGTCTTCATCAATGAAAATTTCTACCAATCAGTCTACATATGCATTCGGAAAAGAAGAATATATATGATTATGGTGCTAGTAAAGTTTACTTAGTCGGCCTTTTAAAGGTTTAGGTTAGTGACATACCTTGTCACTTACCAAGCGACGTTTTCCTCTTAAAGGCTCGGATGCCATCCTAGGTAAGGTTCCACGAACACCACCAGACACCACGACGTGTTCTTTTACCATTCATATCCCTTGATCTCCAATCTGGCAAGTAGGAATGCACAATTATATCATATATTTCGAAAAATAGTAACAAACTGTTTTGAGTTTTAGAGTATGAATATGATTTATTAAAATGAAAAGTAAGACAAGATATTGATATTTTGAGTTGAGCATTTGATCGAGCACCTTGTATTCAAGTTTTGTTTAATTTCTCAGCAAAACAACATCATCAACTACTAGAAACCGATCGCAACATAAACACAAAGCTCAATATTCCTAAACCGTATGTAACGAAAAATGTAAATGCAGATACACAATTTAGCTTAATCAACAATTAACATCATTCAAACTTCATATTTCATAAATTAGGTCATAAAGTTATTAAAAAAACGTAACTTAACAACTACTACGAACGGTAAGTGCAATAATAAGTAGCATAATTATACCTTTGATGAATGAAAATTGAGATCGATTATGAAGCTAGGGTTTGTTCACACATAGTTAAAGGTGTTTCTGTGTGTTTTGAGGAGAGGAGATGCGGGAAATGAAACTTTTTGAATGATCCGTTGGGTTTTGATACTACTGTGGCCTGTTTGTTAGGAGGTTTTAGAACGTGGGAATAGGACTTCAAGTATAGAAAGGTTGTTTGTTATACGAGGATTTGTTTTGGCATTGGCACTTATAGATAATTTTCGAAACAAACAAAGATCGGAAATGTGTACCGATTCAAAGCTACAGACTCATGTTCTCCATATTGAAATGCCTAATTAAATAAAATGGCTTTTTATGTACCGATTTTCTTGCAGTTAGCTGTAGAATCTGGTCCTTGGAAACTTTGCCAAATGCCTATAGCATTTCCAGTCTCAAAACTCTTAACATATATATAACTAGAGTATCACTTACAGAGGATTTAAGGTTGTTATCCTCATTGGGAATAGACTTCGCTAAAACGTTAGAAAGGTTTGCCACATCATTTGTGCAAGTATCATTTAATCCTTCTAACCTTTTATTTATATTAACCCTTTTGACCATGTCTCCACGCGACTAATTATTGGCCATCATAGCTGGAAACTAGATGAGGTTTCATCCTCCCTAACTGAAACTGGTCGTAACCTAACATACTTACTTGTAAGATGGCATACTAAGCATTGTGTACTTTTATCTTCTAAGCGGCAAACATGAGCGTACTGTGAATATCATAAACAATGTACATATCATTTAGACAAACATACTAAGTTAAGACTAATAGACATTTTCCGCACCCGTGATTTTTAAAGATCTTGAATATGATCCATACCATTTCAATAGACAATGCAACATCAAGAACTTCGTTTCTCAATAGCTTTTATACAAATTGGTACAATCACCACCTGACAATCATGGATTAGTTTTTAATACACAATTACTCAAGTAACTCGTCATAAATTATTTAGCATAACAAACACCGAACATTCATACATGAGCGCCAGAGGCCAGTGTCCCGTATGTCCCGACTAAAAGTATTCAAAATAAAAGCTCATTTTTATCCTATCAGAAAAACTAAATCATGTTGTAGAGAGCAGAAGGAAAATCATTTTTATTCTATCAAATGATACAGGGGAAAACACTCCAATTCTTGTGGTTGTTAATCTCCACAGTTACCCATTCAACGTCCTCACCCTTCATCATGAGAGCAATTACTCACCATTAGTCACAAAAAGAATACACATTATTAAACTGTATGTTTTATAATGACCTAAATCACGCAGTTCTATATACACATATTTCAGAGTGAGGGGAACGGTCGTGCCAAAGGCTGGTGCCGTTCAACGGCACGAGAAAACTGAACGGCTCACCACTCCATGTCTTGTGCCATTGAGGCTCGCGCCATAGAACGGCACGAGAAAACCGAACGGCTCACCATTCCATGTCTCGTGCCATTCAGTTTTTTTTTTGTTTTTTTTTTTTGTGATTTAGTGGGGTATATGTGTACCAACGGCACCACATTTTCTCGTGCCAACGGATACCCCACAAAATGTGGTGCCGTTGAGCAATTTGCTGACGTGCCATCACTTTTTGGGAATTTTTGCCAACGGCACGACCGTTCCCAGCACTCTTAGTATATACTTGCTTATGTATTTTGAAACAGAAAGGGCGTGTTTGGGATTGCTTATTAAAAAGGCTTCTCAGCATATTGGGTTTGTTACAACTAATCAACACTTTGGAGTTTTTGGATGGAGACTTAAAACTTATGACTATCAACTTATTTAAGCTGTTTTCATGAAGTTATTTCACATCAGAACCATTTACGTCCTAAAATCTTCATTTACGAAACAGTCAACACACAAAATACATTGCATTTTTATACTAAATTATTAAATGCAAACACTATCTTCTACATTGTGCTTTACAGAGCTATAAGCTAGTACGTACTTATGTTGCATAAGACAAATCCAAACACCCCTAAATAATCATTTAAAGCAGTTTTACGATCGAAATTGCTTATCCGTATGTTACCCTTATTAATCTTCTTTAGCAATGGGGAACACGCAAGTATACAATTTATCAAATAAACTTCACTCTCTGAACCTAAAAAAGATGCTAACTCAAAGTGTTATCTTCGCCTTTGTGCAACCTTGAAAATATAGCTAATAATAGTATTAGAATCCTGAATCTATCAGCTAGTGGGTTGTCTTTCAAGACTTCAAAAGCTTTATTTGGATTCTAAAAAATGCAAGGTAATACTAACCTGGTTCTTTTAATTCTATTTACAAAATATCACAGCAAAGCTTTATAAAATATTGAAATGCCTAATTAAATAAAATGGCTTTTTATGTACCGATTTTCTTGCAGTTAGCTGTAGAATCTGGTCCTTGGAAACTTTGTCAAATGCCTATAGTATTTCCAGTCTCAAAACTCTTAACTTATATATAACTAAAGTATCACTTACAGAGGTTCTAAGGTTTATCCTCATTGGGGATAGAGTTCGCTAAAACGTTAGAAAGGTTTGCCACATCATTTGTGCAAGTATCATTTAATCCTTCTAACCTTTTAGTTATACTAACCCTTTTAACCATGTCTCCACACGACTAATTATTGGCCATCATAGCTGGAAACTAGATGAGGTTTCATCCTCCCTAACTGAACTATACAAAACAACCTACCAAAACAATGACTGCCACATTTTGCAAAGAAACAACATCCCACAATTAGAATAGTACGTCCAACAATCTAAAATTATCCAAATATTGCATTAGTGTATCAGCAATGTAAACAACTTGAGCAATGTATCCAACGATAATCTCTTATAAGCTTTACACAAAAAATCTCAAAAGCCAATAAGTTTTATCAGTTGCCACTCTGCACAAACTCACCAAATTACTAGAGAGCATCTAAAATAAGAGGCTAATAAATTTGTATTTCCAAAACGCAGATAATAAAAAAATAGTTTTTGGCAAACAGATAGAATTATGTGATTATCTGCATTTTTTATTTCCAAACAAACCAGTAGGTACCAATTACCAAACAACCCTAATATTATTTATTTACATCTTCACTTTAATAATATTCCGATATCTCCATTTAATCTAAGCCGTCCAATACTATTTATTATCATCATAACCCAATTATATACGGAAAGGTACACATTAACTTCTATTACATATGGAAAGTGACATAATAACAGTTATATCAACAAATGCATTTAACAAAACAACAAGTATATTACCCCGTATCAAGTATATTTACATCGTCACTTTAACATCTCAATATGTTTAGAGCTTGCATTTAATCATGCCCATTTAACCGACGCTATCCGATGCTAACTTAGCCTATGTTTGGCAACAATTACCTTTATAACAATACAAAACAATATTCTTATGTAGTGTTACCTGAGATTGCCATCCAGATAAGTGTGGCAAGTGTTTCAGCAAGTATTCCACTTTTTTTCTAAAGGTTGTTATGCTTCTTCTCGATTTTGCTAATGTGTATCTATAGTTTCTTTGTTTTTTTTCCTTTTCTAACTGGAGTTCCCTTTGTAGACTTTCATTTGCCAAAATATTCCTTCTAGATGCTGCCCGTCCCTTTAAATGTCCCGGGATGTGACCTAGTTTTCCCATACCAATCTCCACCGGTGTAGAAAAAGAATCAGCTTCCCCATTTTAATTCCTTCTAGATTCTAGCAGCCGCTTAGGTGTTAAGATCTTATCCCTATAAAAGAACCCGGGATTGACCTATTAATGCCCATACCAATCTCCACCGGTGTAGAAAAAGAATCAGCTTCCCCATTTTGTTGCACACCCAAACAACTTATTATGTCCAACCCACATATGCACTGAAACAAATAATAATATGCCAAGTATGTAGGAATAGAAAAATGACCAGAATCTCATCAGCCTTGTCATTGATCATTCCATTTTTCTTAGTTGAGAAATGACATATTTCAAATTGTCCGATAGCCGTCACTTCTTCTCCATGCTTCCTTTTCTGTTTCAAATCAGTATCAGCTGTCATAACCAATGCATAAGTATATAACTCCAAGATACATTGAATCATTTTAAACATTCCCACAAGAAAATGAAGATATGGAGCATGATATGCAAAAATAATATCAAAGGCAACTTAATCACAAAAGGCCACAACTAGGATAAGTTCCAATCAGGATGGTCTCATTTTTACATAGACTAGAAACAGAACATGTGTTGTATTGATGCAAGAAACAGGCTAAGTGCTCTTGTTCTACAAAAGTTCGTGTAGCATACAAGGACTAGCCTACATGGTTTTGTTTGATGGATGCTAATACTGGTCAAATTACCGAAGAATACAAGAGATAGCTAGCTAGTTGTGATAACTTACAAACCTCCCATTCGTATTCTATTCACCATAAGAACTACTCTTGCCATCGATCTTGTGCCAACAGCGGGTGGCATATGATTAAATGATCAATATTTTTTATTTCTGGTGCTTATCTTCTGTGACTTTTTCCTCTTAAAGGCTCGGGTGGCATCCTAGGTAAGGTTCCACAAATTATATCCCTTGATCTCCTATTTGCAAGTAAGAATGCACAATTATATCATATGTTTCGAAAAATAGTAACAAAATGTCTTGAGTTTTAGAGTATGATTATGAGTAAGACAAGATATTAATATAATTGTGAGTTGAGCATATGATCGAGCACCTTGTAAGCATTCAAGTTTTGTTTAATTTCTCAGCAAAACAACATCATCAACTACTTGAAACGTAAACACAAACTCAATATTCCTAAACCTTAAATTAAGTAAAGCATAATTATACCTTTGATGATTCAAAATTGAGATCGATTATGAAGCTAGGGTTTGTTCACACATAGTCGAAGGTGTTTCTGTGTGTTTTCAGGAGAGGAGGTGCGGGAAATGAAAGTTTTTGACCCTGTTTGTTAGGAGGTTTCAGAATGTGGGATAGGACTTAAAGTATAAAAGGGTGTTTGTTATAAGAGTATCGGAGCTTCTGAAGTGACCGACTTTTTAATCTCATTGCATGTTAAACGGTTAAACCAAACGTATAAGGCACAAGCCATTAAAACTTCAAAGAGAAGTAGTTGTGAAAATTTGAAACTTTAAAGTCAATATGTCAATGTTCATCCTACATTACTACTTATCTACTCCATTTAATACGGTCTAGCATTGGTAGATAAGTTCGCAGATGTAAACATAAGTGTTTATCTCACACCACGTAAGGTTTGAGTTGAAAAGTTTTGTGGTAGATTTAGAAATAAATGTGAGATTGAGTTGTAAAGTTTCGTGGTACATTTAGAAGTAAATGTTTATCCGCTTGAGTTGATTCAAAAAGTTTTTTGACGATAAACTACTTGTTTGTACTTACTTGATGAAATGTGTATAGATAATTCTATTTTTTTTATGTTCGATTTAAGACCACGTAAGCCAACTCTTTTTTATCCCTACACGAGTCAAGGTGAAGCACCTTTATGACACTATTTTCCATTATAGGAGTAGTTACTAAAAAAATGTTGCACGGTTCTCTTAGTGAACCACTACAAACGCACCAGTTTAGCAATCTTACATTTTGCATATAACAACCCACAATTTTCATCAATGTAATTATCCATCTATTAAATTAGATGCAATTTTCATCAGTGTAATTTCCATCTATTAAATTAGATGCAACCATTTTCATAGAAAGATTTTTGCTTTATTTCATCCATTATGTAACGTAACTTACATAACCAAAGTAAACGTGCTCACGCAACCACCAATGCCAACTCTATCAACGTTTATGTCAAGTGAACGTTATAATATGTCAAGTAATATGTTCTAAAATCCATACGTTATTTATCTAACGTACTATCCATAACTATATTATAAAACAAACATTATACGTTAACGTTTATACCAAAACCTTAACTAGATGTAATGTTTTCATACAAAACCAATGTACAAGCTTGCAAGGCATGTGTACAAGTTACCATAGCATATTATTCGAATATATTTTCCCTCCTAAACCCTAGTACAACACTTTAAAGCACAAAGTACAACCCGATTAAGCATGGAATTCAAATTTAGCATTTTCCCTCTATTTTTCTAAGGCATTTCGTACAACCTTTCAAGCTTGAGGTACAACTCTCCAATGCATGACATTTAAACCATTTTCCCTCCTAAAACCCTAATCCGAAACCCTAAATCTAAAACCCTAATTCGTCCTAACCCTAAAACCGAAAACCCTAAACACCCCGACACTAGCTCGAACTAAAGTCACACCAAGCACCACCCACCTTGTCACCGCCTAGCTAGCACCCTACCACCTCCATCACCACCTTGGGCTCCAAGGCAATCGAACCACCTCCATCACCTCTTTGGTGATTCAAACCATCACCACAACTCTACACCTCTCCAAGCTACATGCTAGCCTCTATTAGTTATCCTAGCTACCCTTGGACAACACTCCACTCTATACAACTTGGGCACCACTCCTTTGAGCCCTAT
This sequence comes from Tanacetum coccineum, assembly GCA_026074375.1. Taxonomy (NCBI): domain Eukaryota; kingdom Viridiplantae; phylum Streptophyta; class Magnoliopsida; order Asterales; family Asteraceae; genus Tanacetum; species Tanacetum coccineum. Next base: position 11,420 of record BQNB010062175.1, read on the forward strand.
ATATAGTCGAACACACACACCCTTTCATAACACAAAAAATTATCAAAAGTTTTCACTTGTTCTTTATCTAGTTCGAGCCAAGGAAGAAAAGTAAAAGGTTTAAGCCAAGAAAGAAGCCAAGGATTAAGAAAGATAGGTTCTTGATTCATCTCTAAGTTTTCGGGTTGTATTTCACCATTTTTGACCCATTTTCAAGTTCTAGTAAGTCTTCATCTTGTTCAATAAACTCTTGACATGTTTTAGATCTTTTATAAGCCTTGTTCTAGCCATTTGTACAAGCTAAACCATTTTAGAAACTCCTAAAACCTATTGGAACCCTAATCGACCCATTTGAAACCCTAATCCATTCGAACCCTTTTCATAAGCTAGCATAAGCTATTCCTTGATCTAAGAAAACTCTGTGCATCTATCATGAAACATATGGGAATGAGCTTTTGAAACCATAAGCATCACGTTTGGTTTTCCTAAAACCAAACACACACGTTTTGAATAATCAAGCTAATAAGCTCATTTCATAAGCTTTAAGCTTGTTAAACCAACTTATTTTAGCTTATATGATAAGCTATAAGCTACAAATGGATTTCAAGATTAAAAATACAACTTATATGGAATTTGGACTAAATATGCAAATCGGGTTATGCATGAGGGGTATATATTGTAAATTTTGAAACTATTAAACTTTTGGGCCAAAAATGTAAATACTCTAAACTTAAAACTACAGGGACTTGTTTTTCCAATTTCAAAAGTTAAAGGTTTAAATGTTTTAAATATAAAGTAAAGGATTAAATTTGTAAATCCAAGGGTATATATTGTCATTTTCGTATTCTTAAAGGTATAAAATGTAATATTTTTATATTAATTACAAAAATATATTTTAACATTATAAGACTCGATTTTATTAAAACCCGACACATTTATCATTTCATTCATCGATCAAAACATTATAAAATTGTTATGTTATATATTTAACATAATTTATCCATCCACCTAAGCTTTGAAGAACCTAAAAAGATGACACATCCTTGCTCCATATTAATCTATATCGTATCACGTTACTAAGGAATTTCAATGTGAGAGGCTTTCATTATGGAGTAGACGATTTGGACGAGTTGTCTGGATTATGATTTAAAGTGTTCTATGCTCCTCAAACGTTTACTACATGACCTCTGGATTATGATAACCCGAACAGTGATACGATGTTTTCACAAGATTAATAAACCAAAATCATTTACGATTAAACTTTATGAAATAAAGTTTTGAAATGTAAACAATCAAACTAAAACTTGACATATTACCCCAGGTTGCGTGATGAAGCCATTTATTTCCATTTGATCTACTTTTGCCATCAATCAGTTTTCCCTGTTAAGGTGAGTTCATAGTCCCACCTTTATATGTTTTTCTAAACCCCGGAGGAAGATACATGCTGAAACGAAAACCAACGAATACAAGCTTTTTCAACTGGTACTGCTTAACCTGATATATTATTTGCCTAGAGTACCTCTAATTGCAAAAGCCCACTTACTCATGAACCGTAGATATACTTTGCAAAGTAATGCGCGAATGCCGTGAATAATCGTACAGGATGAACATCCCCCTTCCATTCTGTACATACATGGCCAGCGGACGCATTTCCATTTGAGAAACTCTGGGTGTTTGGCAAAGCACCCGCTTGGGGCAACAACTTATGATAACATATTACTTAAAGCTTCGGTGTCATGAGCTTAGTGCAATAATATAATATTGTTTTCCATGATAATTGTAGTTGTACAATTATTACCATTTATGATGACTTGTATTCAAACATTTCATTATAAACACTATGAATTTTACTCAACCTTTGTGTTGACCCTTTTAGCATGTTTCTCTCAGGTAATTGAGCAAACTATGGCACGGAGTGGCATTGGACTTGAGGACGTCCAAACTTGTTTAACATTCAAACTTCATGTTTTCATATGTATTATTGGGACCTTCCCTTTTTGTACAAACTCTGATATGATATTGAATGATAACTAAATTTTCCAAACGTCTCTTTATGAGTCGTTTTCTATGATTATGATTGTTAATTCATGAAGTAATACCCCCAATTTAGCTTCCGCTGCTATGTAAATTATCGGGGTGTTACAAATTGGTATTAGAGCCAAGGTTATAGAGAACAAGGTTAAAACCTAAACTATAACTACTTTTTTCATCCAAGAAAGTCCTCCGTGCCACTACATTTCTTGAATAAAAATGTAACGAAAATATAAATAATTCATAAATATAAATAACCTATGTTATTTCACTGGTTGTTTACCGATTTATTCCTACAACCACCCACCCTATTATCTTTCCATACTGATTTGATTTTGAGGATGCTTTTCCTCACGAATAACTCCTGACTATACCCCGGCTTGTCACCGGACTATTTCCCAGCCACACCGAGAAACACTTCTTCTGACTCTTCAGATGATTTATCTAAGTATCTTTTAGCCACACTAGCCATCTCACATTCCACTATGACCGGACATGAAGGTATGCAAGCATATTAATTCTACCAGTAAATGAACCAACCTAATACACTACCACAACTTCCCTATTGCTCTCACCAACTGTTTTGCCTCCATCTCTAGGTTATCACCATCACCACCTATAAAAACTATTTGATCCCCGAGATTTCTTTCTTCCCGAGGAAATTTTGCCACCTCAGAAACGAGCCCGTTTCCTATCATCCTTCTCTGCTGATTCCTCTGTCCCACCTCAGGTATTTGAGACTAGAGAGAGTTCTTATAACTACTTTTTCCATCCAAGAAAGTCCTCCGTGCCACTACATTTCTGGAATAGTATGAAAAGATACATAACTATTAATTAAATATAAATAACTTATGTTATTTCTACTGGGTTGTTACAGAGTTATGTCTACATCCACCCACCATATTATCGTCCCATCTGATTAAGATATTGAGGATGCTTTTTCCTCTACACATACTCCGGCTTCATGGACTATTTCCCAGCCTCACCGGGAAACACCTCTCCGGATCCTTCAGATGATTTAAATAAGTATCTTTTGGCCTCGCTAGCCATCTCACCTTTTCACGATGATCCGTATATGAAGGTCATGCAAGCATATAATGCTACTAGTAATGAATTACCTATTCCACTATCACGAGCTCCTATTGCTCCACCAACTGCTTTGCCTCCATCTCTAGTGTTACCACTATCACCAATGTTTGATCCCCAAAATTTCTTTCTTCCCAAGGAGATTTTGCCACCTTAGAAATGAGCCCGTTTCCTATCATCCTCCTCTACTGATTTTTCTGCCCCACCTCAGGTACTTGAGATTGGAGAGAGTTCTCATAAGATGCATCTGGAGCGCCATGAGGAACAGATCGAGACTATTTTGAATCACTTAGATGAGCTCCCTTTTGAGCGCATTGAGCACATACAAGATAAGATAGAAGGTCTTGGTAATGGTCGAGTCATCATATAGCAAGATTTTGACCAACTAGAAATTGAACTTCAAGAACCTCATACCCAAATTTATGGATTTTAGAGAGAGCAAATAAGGCATGATGACGAGATTGTTCTTGCTCGCATTAGGAATTCTACTCCAGAGATACTCATCGAGGATATCCAGGTTCGCCACCGATCAGATATAAAGAGTCTTCTAGACAAGATCCATGAACTCAAGAACCACAAGGGAGGACCACCAAACTACTAGACTAGATCCTTATCATTTACAGCTTTTGTTTAGAATCCAACCACTAGATGTGTGGCATAAATAATGACACTTGTCAAATTTTGACTATGTAAAATATGTAGACAAGTTGTTTGTGACTTAATACAGTGGTGATTCTATTATACCTCGCTGTTTCATGATACCGATTTATGTATGTCATGGATGTCTATCCTATTTCCTGTATTACGATTACTCATACCCTGATGTATCTGGGATTACTATGGTTCTCACCACCAGGTTCTCTTGAACCTTTATATCCAGATATGATTAATGATCAAAACATTAAGCATAATAAATTTTGGAATCTAAGACTTCCAGATGAGTCTATCTTTGCAGAGTTAGATAACTCGTTATGGATCATACCAAAACAACTAGAAAGTGAACCAGTCCTCGAGAAACCTAATGGGTTAAATTCTTATTAGAGTGTCCATTCCAAAATTTTCTGTTATATTCTACATTATAATATCAAACAATGCGTATTTCTTTGTTAGAACTTGTATCAAAATAAGAATCCATACAATAATATGTCAAATAAATTCAATATCACTATACATGAAAATTTTGACAATAACTTATGATATGATTCTTATTTTGTGTTATCTTGTAAATGTTGATAGAATGGATCCCAAGAGGACATCAACATCTGCAACACGAGCCATGTCTCAGGCCGCCATCAAGAAACTAGTTGCTGATAGTGTTTCTGCAGCTCTGGAAGCACAAGCTGCTACCATGGCAAATGCTGACAATACTAATAGGAACACCGAACAAAGTGAAACTCCTGTAGCAAGAAAATGTAGCTACAAAGAGTTTATGAGCTGCCAACCTTTCAATTTCAAAGGTACAAAAGGCACTGTTAGCCTCATCCGTTGGTTTGAACGAACTGAATCAGTATTTCTCAGTAGTAACTGTACCGAGAACTACAAAGTGTAATTTGATACTGGTACTCTAACCGAGGAAGCTTTATCCTGGTGGAATTCATTCGCCCAGCCTATTGGAATAGAGGAAGCTTACAAGATCACCTAGTCCGAATCTAAGCAACTCTTAATAAAGAAGTATTGTCCCCGAACTGAGATCAAGAGAATGGAAGATGAATTTTACAATCTGACTGTAAAAGGGAATGATCTCAAGACTTACATTAGAAGATTTAAGGAATTGGCAGTTTTATGTCCAACTATGGTGCCAAATTCTAAGAAACTCATGGAAGTATTCATCGGGGGATTACCTAAAAGTATTAAAGGAAACGTTACCACTTCAAAGCCTCAAACTTTAGAGGAAGCCATTACCATAACCTAGAGGTTATTGGATCAAGTAACAAAACACAATTCTGTGCAAGGAACCAATGATCACAAACAAAAGTTTGATGATAGAAGAACCTTCACCAACAACAACTACCAAAACAACCGTAACAACAACAATAACAACCGCAACAATGATCACCAACAACAACATAATAGAAGGCAAGAAACCGTCAGGACTTATGCTATAACCTAACTGGAAAACTCATAGGTTATACTGGAAGCTTCCCCTGTGTATTGAATATTGCACCCTGCCATCTCACTGGACCTTGCACTGTCAAGTGCCTTAGACTTGCAATAAGGTTTAGGTCATTTGACCAGGAACTGCAAAAAAACAATAGGGCCATCCTCTAGAAGCAACCTACAAACCAGTATCCATTATATTTTTCAGCCTGCGGAGAGATAGTGAACTACCAAAAGTTTCAGTGCGCTCAAGAGACAAAAACAATTTGCCCCACCGGAAGGAGCTTGCTTGTGAGGGACAAGACTTCGCTCTTCCCAAGACCCGAACTTAGTCACGGGTACGTTCCTTCTAAACCAACATCTTGCTAGAGTATTATTTGATTCAGGAGCCGATAAAAGTTTTGTATCCATATCTCTTGCTTCTATGCTTAATATTTCACCAATTACACTAGATACTACCTAAGACATTGAAATGGCCAATGGAAACCTAGTAGGCACTAATACCGTTATCCAGGGCTGCACTCTGATTTTGCTAAACCAACCTTTCGAAATTGATCTCATGCCAATTAAACTCGGTAGTTTTAACGTCGTCATTGGTATGGATTAGTTATCCAAGTATCATGCTAGAATTATTTGTGACGAGAAAGTCGTCCACGTCCCCATTGACGGTAAAACTTTGATCATCCGAGGTGATCAAAGTAAAACCCAACTAAGCCTCATATCCTGTATTAAAACAAAAAGGTATATATCTAGAGGATATCAAGTTTTCGTAGCCCAAGTAATGGAGAAGAAGTCAGATGAAAAACGACTAGAAGATATACCGGTAGTCAGAGAATTTTTAGAAGTTTTTCCTAAAGATCTACCCGGCCTTCCTCCAGTTCGCCAAGTAGAATTTCAAATAGATTTAATTCCAGGAGCAGCACCAGTAGCCCGAGCACCTTACAGATTAGCTCCTTCAGAAATGCAGGAATTATCTAACCAACTACAAGAGTTAGCAGACTGAGGTTTTATCTGACCAAGTACTTCATCTTGGGGAGCTCCTGTCTTATTTGTTAAAACTAAAGACGAATCTTTCAGAATGTGTATCGATTACCGGGAGCTGAATAAACTCACCGTAAAGAATCGTTACCCATTACCCAGGATCGATGATTTATTCGACCAACTTCAAGGTTCGAGTGTTTACTCGAAAATTGACTTAAGATCAGGCTATCACCAACTAAGAGTTAGGGATGAAGATATTCCCAAGACTGCTTTCAAAACGCGATACAGACACTACGAATTCCATGTGATGCCATTTGGTTTAACTAACGCGCCTGCTGTGTTTATGGATCTTATGAACCATGTATGTAAACCATACTTGGATAAATTTGTGATAGTATTCATCGATGATATTCTTATCTACTCCCGTATCAAAGAAGAACACACAGATAACCTGAGAATAATCTTGGAATTACTCAAAAAGGAGAGATTATATGCCAAGCTCTCTAAATGTGATTTCTTGGTCAGTATCATACAATTTCTCAAGCACTTGATTGACAGTCAAGGAATTCATGTTGGCCCTGCCAAGATTAAAGCAGTTAAGAATTAGGCATCTCCTACTACACTTACAGAAATATGCCAATTCTTAGGACTTGCCGGCTACTATCAGAGATTCATCGAAGGTTTTTTGAAGATTGCAAAGCCTTTGACTGAATTAAACTAGAAAAACAAGAAGTATATCTGGGGAGAAGACCAAGAGTCAGCCTTCCAACTGCTAAAACAGAATCTATGTGAAGCTCCAATCTTAGCATTACCAGAAGGAAATGATGATTTTGTCATTTATTATGATGCATCACATCAAGGTCCGGGAGCGGTGTTAATGCAAAGAGAAAAAGTTATTGCATATGCATCCCGACAACTCAAGCCTCATGAAGAAAACTATACCACACACGACCTTAAATTAGGAGCAATAGTGTTTGCTCTTAAAATCTAGAGACACTATCTGCATGGCACAAAGTGTACTGTGTTCACTGATCATAAAAGTCTTCAACATATCCTTGATCAGAAAGAGTTGAACATGAGACAACGTCGTTGGTTAGAATTGCTCGCATATTACGATTGTAAGATTCGTTACCATCTTGGAAAGGAAAATGTTGTAGCAGATGCCTTAAGCCGGAAGGAACAAATCAAACCACTCTGAGTTAGGGCATTAGTCATGACCCTTCACCCAAAATTACCATCACAAATCCTCGAAGCCCAAACCGAGGCCATCAAAGAAGAGAACATCGAAGCTGAGAACCTATGAGGAATGGACAAAGCATTTGAAGTACGTCTTGATGGCATTCATTATATCAAGAATCGAAGTTGGTTACCAATCTTTGGTAATTTAAGGGACTTAATCATGCGTGAATCTCATAAATCAAAGTATTCCATCCACCCAGGTTTTGACAAGATGTAACAGGATCTAAAGAAACTCTATTGGTGGCCTAACATGAAGGTGATCATCGCTGAATATGTCGGCAAGTGTTTGACATGCTCTAGAGTTAAAGAAGAATGTCAGAAGCCATCCGGCTTACTGATACAACCAGATATTCCTACATGGAAATGAGAAAGAATAACGATGGAGTTTGTTACAAAATTACACAAAACATCAAGTGGACATGACATAATTTGGGTCATTGTAGACCGCCTTACCAAATCAGCACATTTTATTCCCACCAGAGCAACATATAGTATGGAAAACCTTACAAGGTTGTATATAAAGGAGATAGTCTCACGGCATGGAGTACCGATATCTATCATATCGGATCGTGATAGTTATTTCACATCCATATTCTGGCAGTCAATGTAGAGTGCTTTGGGTGCTGAATTAGACATGAGTACGGCATATCATCTCGAGACCGATGTACAAAGTGAAAGAACCATCCAAACACTTGAAGATATGCTTCGAGCCTGTGCTATATACTTTGGAAAAAGATGGGAGGGACACTTACCACTGGTAGAATTTTCTTACAATAACAGTTATCATGCCAGTTTTAAGGCAACACCATTCGAGGTACTTTATGGTCGAAAGTGTTGATCACCTGTCTGTTGGGCATAAGTTGGAGATGTCCAACTCACGGGACCAGAGATAATCCATGAAACCACCAAAAAGATAGTACAAATCTGACAATGCTTGCAAGCTACAAGAGATCGGCAAAGAAGTTATGCCAATGTAAGGTGAAAGCCTTTGGAATTTCAAGTTGGAGACCGTGTTATGTTAAAAGTGGCACCTCAAAAAGGTGTCATTCGATTTGGAAAGCTAGTAAAGCTTAACCCCTGGTACATTGGACCATTCAAGATCCTTAAAAGGGTCTATCCAGTGGTATACACACTTGAGCTTCCTGAAGAACTCAATAATGTCCACAGTACTTTCCATGTTTCTAATCTAAAGAAATGCCTATCTGACGAATCCCTCATCATTCTAATGAAAGAGCTTCGACTCGATGACAAAATCAACTTTGTGGAAGAACCAGTGGAAATCATAGATCCAGAATTCAAGCAACTAAGACAACGTCATGTCCCTATAGTCAAAGTAAGATAGAACTCTAAAAGAGGACCAGAATTTACGTGGGAACGCGAAGATCAAATTCATGCCAAATATCCACACCTGTTTCCAAACATCACTCCAGCATCCAACTAAATCTCGGGATGAGATTTCTTTAAGGTTGGGAGACTATAACAACCCACAATTTTCATCAATGTAATTATCCATCTATTAAATTATATGCAATTTTCATCAGTGTAATTTCCATCTATTAAATTAGATGCAACCATTTCCATGGAAAGATTTTTGCTTTATTCCATCCATTATGTAACGTAACTTACATAACCAAAGTAAACGTGCTCACGCAACCACCAATGCCAACTCTATCAACGTTTATGTCAAGTGAACGTTATAATATGTCAAGTAATATGTTCTAAAATCCATACGTTATTTATCTAACGTACTATCCATAACGTTATTATAAAACAAACATTATACGTTAATGTTTATACCAAAACCCTAACTAGATGTAATGTTTTCATAAAAAAACCAATGTACAAGCTTGCAAGGCATGTGTACAAGTTACCATAGCAATTATTTTGCAATATCTTTTCCCTCCTAAACCCTAGTACAACACTTTAAAGCACAAAGTACAACCTTCAAGCCCGAGGTACAACTCTCCAATGCACGACATTTAAACCATTTTCCCTCCTAAAACCCTAAATCTAAAACCCTAATTCGTCCTAACCCTAAAACCGAAAACCCTAAAAACCCGACACTAGCTCGAACTAAAGTCACACCAAGCACCACCGTGACTCACCACCTTGCTAGCCACCATAACCACCTCCTTGCTCACCAAGTAAAACCCCCATCGTCACCTCCTTTGCAAACCGATCCCCTCACCACCTCTCAATGCTAGTCCATAGCTCCCATGAGTCACTCCTAGTTAGCTTGGCTACTACTTCACACCCTTGGCCACTACTCCACTCCAAAACCTTGGGCTCCAATCCATTCGTCCCTATATAAAGCCGAGACCCCTCCACACTTCAAAACTCACCACAAAATCAAACACAATACTCAAATCATGTACTAGCCGAATCCTAGAAGAGCTAAGGAAGAAGTATAAGCTATTTCGAAGCCAAGGGTTAAGGAGGAAGAGTTCTTGATTTATCTCCTAAGGTTTTCGGGTTACATTTCATCATTTTCGACCCATTTTGTGCACTAGTAAGTTCTTACACTCGTTCTATAAGCTCTTGTTCATCTTTAAGATCATATGAAATAAGCCTTAAAACCCTAAGCTTTCACGTTTGGTTTTCCTAAACCAAACGCGTCCTTATAAAACCCTAAAAGCTCTTTTTGAAAATCCTATAAGCTTAAAGCCATAAGCTAGTCCTAAAGCTATTCCTATAAGCTAGTATGTCATTTTTATAAACTTTAAAAAAGCCTTAAAAACTCTAACCCATTGGGTTATGATTTTAAAACCAAACCAACCCTTTTTGGAATTTACGAGCTCATAAGCTCTTTTTATAAGCTAAAAGCTTGTTAAAGCTTATAAAACCAACTCGTTTTATTAAGCTATAAGCTGCAAAACACTTTCAAGATTTAAAATACAATTATTATGGATTTTGGACTTAAATTGCAAAACGAATCATGAATAAGGGTATATATTGTAACATTTTGAAACTTATAAACTAGAGGGGCTGAAAATGTAATTATCCTAAACCTGAAACCACAAGGGGCTGTTTTGCCAATTTTCTAAGTTAAGGGTAAAATTTATATAAATTTATATATAAAGGATTAAATTTGTAAATATATATATACCAAGGGTAGATATTGTCATTTGCATATTCTCAAGGGTATAAAATGTAATATTTTTATATCAATTATAAAAATATATTTAAATATTACAAAACTCGATTTTATTAAAACCCGACACATTTATCGTTATCAATCATCGATTGAAACATTATAAAACAATTATGTTATATATTTAACATAATTTATCATCCACTAGCTTTTGAAGAAACTTAAAATTTTATCATTTAAAGTATAATATATCACGTTACTAGGGAATTTCATGTGAGGGGATTTCATTTGAGTAGACGTTTTGACGAGTTGCTGGATTTACGATTTAAAGTGTCCTAGCTCCTCAAACGTTTACTACATGACCTCTGGATTATGATAGCCCGAACAGTGATACGATGTTTTCACAAATTAATAAACCAAAACCAATTACGTTAAACTTTATGAAATAAAGTTTTGAAACATAAAACTAAGACTAGACATATTACCTCAGGTTGCGTGACGAGGTCGTTTATTTCTAATTGAGTCATTTTTGATGTCAATCAACTACCTTATTAAGGTGAGTTCATAATCCCACCTTTACATGTTTTCTAAATCACGTGGGGAGATACATGCTATAAACCATGAATACAAGTATTTTCAACTGTATGCTATCCTGATATATTATTGCCTAAGTACTTCCATTTGCCAAAAGGCCCCACTATCATTAACCGTTAATTACTTGTAACCGACTGTACTGGTTGAGTAAGCGTGAATGCCGTGAATAGATCTATTAGGACTGAACTTCCCCGCCCGAGTAGATAACAACGAACTACCATGCTAATACCCCCCCCCCCCCCCAAGCGCGACAACATTTCATTGTGGAACTTGGGTTTTTGGCAAAGCACAATAGCTGGCGCGCACTAACTAATAACTTGTGAATATCTTAAGCTTTCGGTGTCATGAGTTTAGTGCAATAATATAATATTGTTTTCCATGATAATTGTATTTGTTGCAATTATTACTTATGATGACTTGTATTCAAACATTTCATTACAAACACTATGAATTTCACTCAACCTTTGTGTTGACCCTTTTAGCATGTTTATCTCAGGCAATTGAGCAAACTATGGCACAGAGTGGCATTGGACTTGAGGACATCCAAACTTGTTATCATTCAACCTTTATGTTTTAAATGTATTTTGGGACCTCCTTTGTAAAACTCTGATATTTATTGAATGATAACTAAATTTTCCAAAACCTTTCTTTTAAGTCGTTTTCTATGATTATGACTGTTGATTCATGAAGTAATACCCCCGATTTAGCTTCCGCTGCTATGTCAAATATCGGGGTGTTACATTGCATCATCAACTTCGATCCACACACTATTTATAGTATAAACGAGAAAACAAAAGCCCGCGCATTGTGGCGGGAGCATAACTTGAGTGCGACAATCTAAATAATATGTTAAGTAATTTCTAATTGCAGTTGTCATAACACATATATTTAACATAATGATTAGTCACTTTATATCCATTACCATACATTTTGACTTTCAAGAATACAACAAAACTTTTATCGACCGGCTTCATTTAGTAGAAAGATATGTCTACACTTTCGCAACAACTAACAAAAGATTTAGCTTGACTGATATAGGGACTCCCAACAATGTGCAAGGACATTGCTGCAGGGACGGTTCTGTTGTTGATTAGTAGGTAGTTGACTCCCCAAAAATTGTCACAACATCATGCGTTTTAGTTGTAGCTACTGTTGTTCAACATGTTTGTGCTCTTGCTTTCCTTGTCCATTTGACGTTTACCATGAGTCCATGATTAAGTAGAGAGTTAAATTATAACATTTGTGCAGACAAACTAATAATGGTGTAGCATTTATTTACCTGATGTTTGAAGAAATTAAGCTCTAACACTATGTGTACATAAAGTAGACAAGTAAATTTTATATTTACCTGGTGTTTGGAAAAGTTTCCTTTTGGCTGATGATGTTTGGGAGTCCTTTGCATTATATTCAGATGATGTATTTTGTGCGAGTGCTGGAAGTGCTATTTTTAGTGCTGGAAGTGCTATTTTTGGTGTTGCAATTGTATTTTAACGTGCGATCTACAATAAACTCTATCTTGCCTAGCTTGCTAGAATTTTTGAATTGTAACTCAAATACCAGTTGTTTGCCTTTAAAGGAGGTGATTGTTTCTGGTAGCTTTCGTGGGTCCAAGTATCCAAGTTATGCAATTATTTTCTTACAGTCACCGTATAGCAGAGTTGTCGAACAGGACCGTTTTTAGCCTTATCAGTTCCGTCTGCTATAATTACAGTAAAGGCATATATATACCTGTTTGATTTAGTGTGAGAAATGTGTATTTTAGAATTAGAGTGATGAAAAGTTCAGCGAAAAAAAGCGATAAAGCAATAAGCAAAACTTACAACTACTAACATGAGAAACAAAGTTAGCAACAACAAAAGATCTCACCAAAGAAAGAATTTTTTTAATGCTAAACCCACTTAACTCTGTTCATATTAATATGTGTGTGCTGGGTGTCATGATCATAAACTAATTCATCAGCTACGTAACAATAGACTGACTAATATGTGTTGTAAAAGTAACTCGAGAACAGAAGAATGCTAATATGAACACTATCACAGAAGTTTTATACACAGAATAACAAATGTAAATTGTAGAAGAAATTAAAACACAAACTCGTTGTGGTATTTAACAAACTCACGTTCCATGTGATGAAAGGATGGCTATAATGATATTTATTTGTTCATATAAGAAAGAGACTATTACAATCAATAAATAACCTATGATTGCTATGTTTTATAATTTTCCGATGTAATATTTGCATAGTAGTAGTTTTTTCATTATTTTCTAAGCAATAAGAAGGCTTATCCAAAACACACATAAAACCTAAGTATTACTTATGTTACAACTTACATAACCAAGCAACTGTTTATGGAATCCAACTTATTGAAATTTAATTAATTTGTGTCATGTACTGAGTCGTAATGCCTAGTAGTAGACGTAGGAGGACTATAGATTATTAGTATATATAAACTTCACACATCTTGAGCCATATCAAGGCCCACATCTCACATTTAGAAAGCAAGAATTAAACTTTTTCTACGTCATACAAAATTGAACATCTAATTTGTATAAAAAAACTTCAATACAACGTTTCCTGCAATTGCGGATACAATGCATCTTCCAATTTGTTGAACCGTATAGGATGATTTGTAGGTCTGATCTTTGAACTCAGGGATCAGAAACTATGTAATCGTGGGAGTATTAATGTAGTTATGCACCATGTTAATTCATAATCTAGTAACTTGTACATTAAAGTTATGCCCATCCTAACCTAATATGGTCATTTATTATATACCTATTCCATAGAATCTTTACTGATACTGATACACTTCAAAAGTAAGTACGATTAATGATAGTATGTGTTGAAATACTTAAACCAATACCAAGAACACCTTTATTATCACACAACCAACCTCCCCTTTGTGATATTTATTAACGAAACAAAGATACAATAACGTTAGTCCCCAAACGGGTGCTAAACCAATGATTACAAAGGAAAGATTAAGGGTGTCCCTTCTAGGAAGATCCACCCTTCTCACAACAATAACACTCAAACATAAATGATACAGCCAACCATTAATAAGACATCTTCTATCTCCACAGTATTAAGACGTGAGAGAGATAGAAAGCTGTCATAATAGATTAAACCATATGAACAACGATCAGGAACCAAGAGATAGCCAAAGAGATAGGGACAAAAAATCCTACAACCCTAGATCAGATGAAATCTATATATAGAGGTCCAAGTTACACCATCAGTTCTTCTAGTTCCAATCTTGACAGAAGTATCACAAAAACTTTAGGAGATACTTTCAATTAGTGAAGGAATGGTCCCTGTACATTTAAGTAACAAATAACAAATATCACTCGTTAGTTTGAATACTTCTAACAGTATGATATATATTTACTATGTGCTTTGATATTGATTATGATTTTATCATTATTTTATGTCAGCTTCTGCACTTAATACGCCACTGTAAAAGATAAAGTCAGGGCCTTAATTTTCAAGGCTCTATAACTACAGTAGTGTTTCGCTAAGGCCAAGAAAAATCTGATGGTTTTAGCAAAAAAAAAACTATTTTGAAAGCCTAAACATATGCATGTGACGTCAAAGGTTTATTATTAATGGGTAAAAATGAGCTGCATCATGATTATTTCCGCAACCTTCCTATCCCCTCTGTCTTCTCCTAGAGCAGGTAATTAATTAGCTATTTTATCATAGGACTGTAACTAATAAGTGGTGGCAAAACGGGCGAGGCAGGTAAAGGGTCAAATAGGATTGGTCAAAACTAGAAATTTTGTACAGCCGGGATGGGTCAAATGAGTTATGGATTGCTTACTTAAGTGCTTATATGCTTATTCCTAAATCAGATAAGCAATGAAGTGTCAGGAACTCAGGATAAAACTGCTTTTATGCTTTTCTAAAAGTAAATAAGCACTTTTATATAAGCAGTTCGGTATGTTTAAGAAGTTTAGCATGAATAGCCTAAGCACCCCTTAATTGGAAATTTCATGATTTGACAATTTATTTTACTTTCCAAACCAGGCAAGAGATCAACCCTTCTATATCTAGAAGAACTAGAATCAGGCAAAGATGAAGCTGAATCAAAGCCAGTGAGTCATTCCTATACGTTTTTTCAAACGATATTTGCATTAGCTAGCATATACTCGGCTATGCTTTTATCAGGATGAAGCAGTTCAGAAAACTCAAACCTCACTAACGTCGGGTGGACTCTGTGTGGGTACATATATGCACCGAGTGGGTTACTGCTGGGCTCTATATGCCAGGTATTAATAAGACTACATATGGCCAATGTTTTTACCTTCTTCCGGTTTACCGTATTAATAAAAGATTTACTACTGCAACATTATAGTACTAATAATATGCAGTAGTTACTAAGGGGGTGCTTGGTTGGAGGTATTATAGGGTGAGGAATGAGAATGATAATGAATAAACATGGTTGGTTAAGTATAACGCAATGCTTCATTACCCACTACTAAGTAATCAGTCATTACCCAACAAAATGGGGGGAATGAATTTTCATTACCCCATGACTCTCTTAACTAGGGGTGTTAATCGGGCTGACCCGGTCGGGTTCGGGTTCGGGTCGGGTCAAGTCGGGTTGAGGGTAAAAATTTCATACCCGAACCCGACCCTATTTGAACTCGAGTTACTCGGGTTCGGGTCAACTCGGGTCGGGTCAACCCGAATTGGAGTAAAATGACAAAAAATATCTTTGTTTACTCTTTTAAATAGAAAATCTATAAATTTATATTAAAAAAATAAAAGAATCTTTATTCGGGTCAATCGGGTTGACCCGAACCCGAGTTAGCCAAAACATTTCAACTCGATACCCGACTCTATTTAGAACTCGGGTTAGTTGGGTTGACCCAAATTGACCCGAATAAGTTTTTTGACCCAAGTGACCCGACCCGAATAAGCTTATTCGGGTACGGGTCGTGTTCGGGTCGGGTCGGCTTTTTTGGTGACCTATTAATTTTTATTCCTTTTTTCAAATCAAGCATCAGTAATATAATGGGAATATCATTTACCATTGCATTGTATTCCCATTACTTTACCCTTTGCTATTCCTTAATTTGAACCAAGCATGCACTAAGTTTCATATAGCTAAGTAAATGTAGATACTGTTTTGTGATAGTTCACATAAATCAATAAAGGGACAATACGAATAGGTTCTTACACTTCCATCACTAACTCAAAGGACTTCAAAAACATCCCTAAAAGAAGATTGAGTTCAACTTACGAGGTTAACTAAAAAGCCTCGTAAACTAAAACTGATATATAATGCTTACAAATTCAACACCTGTTTGTTTCTGTGGCACCCCGCAAAAATTTAGATCTCTCCTTTCTTTAAGAAAATTTCGTATCGCAAGAGTTTGCAAACTCACATCACTTCGTGTTATAGAAAGTCTAAATAGCACGCGAACATTACAGTTATTGCGTTTGTGTCTAAAAGGATATTTTAGAACTTGTAGCGATAAAACCGAAATTTTTGCACATTCAGTGAAACGGAGTCATCTATTTATATTATTTTCATGAAACTGTCTATGCTCAAATAAATACCCGTGCCCATGTCAATACCCAAGGTTTTCCTTATAAAGACTTTATCTCAGTACACTACCCATCTAGAAATTTAGGCATAACAGTTTAAGAGCTATGGCAACCCGTGACCAAATTCAAAATACAAGATAAAAACACCATCATCATGGATACTTACATATTACCCCACTCATTTTTCCTCTTTTGAAAACTTTCTCATGTTACGTCCCAACACCTGATACCCAATTACAAAAGATCAAGAAACAGTATATATTCCCAATAGTATTAGGGAGTACCAATTATAACAAATAGTGACATGAACTATAACTATTCTTCAATAGTATGCCCTTCACATGCATTTGGAAACTTACAGTAACCAAACAAGTATTTCAAATATAAATAAGAACCATGCATGTACACTCCCAATGCAACTAAATTTTGAAAACAAAGAGTAAATAATAAGGTTGAGCTTAGGTTTTCGTTGGATTCGAGAACCTAAAGACACCGGGTTCTAAGGAGTAGAAACCACTAGAGATTCAAGCTTCTTGTCACCACCACCCATCCACCTCGTCTAACAAGTTTGGACCTCGGTAAGTCGTCCTCGTAGCTCAACGCCTAGTTTTATTTGGTCAATCGCATGGTAGTCTAATGAATGACGCAAACAAACCACGACTAGCCTTGACAAGCTAGACGAGGGCCTTGGTGTTTACGTGATAAGAACACGACACGCATGGCACATGCATAATCCTTGGATTCGTGTACATGCCAAGCTTCTCGTTGAACCCTGCACGTAATTTTGGGGAACTAGGGTAAAAACATGTCATGCGTGAAAGTGAATAACCAACCAAGAGATTTTCATAAAACTTAAAACGTATATGGGACTATAGACATTGGTTCACTAAGGGCGAGTATGTGATAGGATTTACGTGGGTTGCATGGGGGGTTTCTTATGTCATAACCTCGGCATGAATATCTAAGCATAACAAGGTGACATGTGACGAACCGCAGCAAGCCATGGCTCACTGTTGGGATATCACAGTCCCTAAAGAGCCCAAGCTAAGCATGCCCATTGACTTGTACCAAGAATTTGTGGTATACGACGCCGGTTACTTCCTGAGACACACCACGATATGCGCAAACAAGCCATAAAATGGCAGTTGCCGTAGTCATAGCTGCTGAGCTTGCTAAGGACGTAATAACGTCCTTGTGTCTTAGTATGTGTCAGGCCCGTCGTTAACCTCATACCACGGGACCATGCGGGATATGTATAAAGGCCTAGCTACACATGATTGGGTGATACAATATTGATATAAGAAGAAACCTCAACAGTGGTTACCAACTCCACTGTTGGGTCGAATGAAACCAAACAGAGAAAGGACAAGGAGTAAGGACCACATGGTTTATCGTATGTGTTCATATAGGGCCACCTACATGTAAATTATCTTATAAACCTTAAATGTAAAAGAGTGTGAAACATATATATCTTCGTGTCTTTGGGTCGTTCCATGCCGAGGCCTAAACAATTTGACAAACTAGTTAACGAAGCAAAGCTATTTCGAAATGTTATAAGCAACATTTCTCTTGATGACTTAAGAGTGGTAACAAAGAAATTGGGTTTTAAACGGGTAAACGAACCCAAAAAGGGTTATATAAGCTTTTTCGACACTAAAGTAATTAAAGCTTAGTCGAGTCTAAAACGTATGAGTTAAAGGATTAAAAGCGTAGAAGTTGAAATATAAAAGGTTAAATATTCGATAAATACTATTTGAAAAGTTAAGGGGTTAAAAGTGCTGATGTGAAGACCTAAGGGTTGAATGCGCAATTTACTCAACATAGAAGAATAGAGGGACTAAATTTGCTACTTTAAGACTTAAGTATATATATATATATATATATATATATATATATATATATATATATATATATATATATATATATATATATATAAATAATTTTACGAATTAATTGACGACAACAGTATAAATAAATAGACGTAATAAGGACAACTTAGTAATTTACAACTAATGCTTGTATTTTCCTAAAATATAAATCATAGGAACTTATAAAAATGAGTTACAACGCATAATGTCAATAGGTTAAGTATAAGTGTAAAGCCATGTATCATTCCCTAGAACCAACGGTCCAACCCACTCTTGAAAACATAAAACGTTATCTCATGAACGGCAATATCAATTGATGACTCATTTGTATAATTTGTTTCATATAATTTGGTCTTATAATGTAAACTCAGATCTGTCATAATTACTTAGGTGCTTGACTGGGTCACTATTTGACGTGTACTGATTCATTAGCATTTCCAGACGATTAACCAACAAGGTGAGTTTTCATAGCTCCTACTTTACTGTTTTAAATCATCTTTTGGGGTGAGAACATTGCTTATTTTTAACATATTAACACAAGTACATTTA
>BQNB010062176.1:0-36184 GCA_026074375.1 Tanacetum coccineum
ATTAAAGACATGATCCCTAATATATGGAGTGTTACCAAAGTAGGTTATGACAAAGATGCATTACAGGGAATTAAGAACTGGGGGCCCAAGCGTAAAGTATTCTATAGATCTCAGCTCAACAGATTCTCAAGACATGATGTCTACTCTTCTATGAAGATTCTTAGTGTGAAAAGTGTGACGGTCAACAAATTGCATGGTTACGGTTATTTAGAGGAAATTGAGGTGAGAAGAGATGATCGACAATTATACAAGTTCAAAGAAGGTGACTTCGTCAATCTACACTTGAATGACATTGAGGACATGCTATTTCTTGTCGTTCCAACACAGCTATTCCATCCTCCAATGGTGAAGTTATTGTCGACTTGGCGGTGGCAATGCACATCGTTCACAGAGTCTCTATCATCAAGAAGAGAGTAGAAGATGTACAATTGGAGATGTGGAAAGTTACCAATAGAAGCTCAACATCACCAAGCCTCAAAAGGACTTTCCTAGAATTTCTGCCAAAGAACTGTACACACCATCATTTGATCCACCAGAAGCTGTCTATGCAGACTTAAGCAACCGAAAGAGAATAATGCGAGTTGATTAGCTCTATAAGTTCTCGGACAGGACACTCAATAAATTTCGTGACACTCTTTACCACAGGCTACTCAATTTTCAATTTGGCTACAACAAAGACATGCCGAGAAGAATGTGGTCAGCTACATATAAGAAAAGGGTAGGCATCATGGTGGATTTGATTGAGAAGCAAATACTAGAAAGACAGATACTAAGGAATTTGGAAAGATTGGTTGGTGCTCGGGAACTTAAGATACACTATAGGCTAATGCAAAGGACAATATGATTTTGTCATACTCTGTATTTTTTCATAATAGGTCCTATCTTATTATCTAAACTATGTTTAATAATGCCATATTCATACCTTAAGTGATTTATCGTCGTCAAGTAAACTTTCGACTAAATAACTTGTTTATGTAAACTTTTACGTAGTATGACATTATATTTGCTATTATCAAAACATGAAGATCATTAACTATAAATATCGTTTTTACGCGAATATTTGTATTAACAGTTCAATAGAAAATCGCCAATCTAGATAAAGATGTCATTTTCGACTTGAATGTGGCATTGCGGATGTTTACCAGGCATGTTGTCATTCTTAAGCGGGTCGAAGACCTTCAACTGGGAGTCAAAAGCTACCAGAAGAAGCTCAATATCACTAAGCCGGAGACATTTAGGTCCGACATCTCCAAAAGAACTTCATACATTGAATACAACAATCCTCAAGGAATTATCTATGTAGACAAGTTCAAAAGAAACAAGTTAATGCACTCGGATGAACTCTAAAAATTTAGTGACGAGACGCTCACATCTGTTCAATCTGTTCTTCATGATATTGCTTCCAACCTAAGGATGGATTACTTGCTAAAGAGAAGATGAAGTAATTTAGACAAACAAAAGGTCTCGCATCATGATCAAGGCAATTGATAAGCTGCAGCTAGAGAGAAGGTTGATGAGGAACTTGGAGAAGTTTGTTGGTGGGAGAGATTATGGAGAAGACTTCAGGTTGCTTGAACGGATAATATGACTTTATCATATTTTGTCCTACTCCATTTCAGGTCATTCTCTCGTAATTACAAGTCTCGTAAATATGTAAATAAGTCGTGTTAGACTAGAAATAGGCATATATAGTGTTTGAGTACGAATTTTCAATAATTTCTTAGTAAATTCAAAAAATTTCAAATTAACGTACTCAAACACCATATAATTCCCTCATAATTTGAGGGGGAGCATCAAAATGTTCTAATAATAGGCTTGATATATAATTAGAACATTTTTCTCCCCAAATAATTTTCTTACATATTTGAATAAATTGATATCCAAAATATCAAGAGATTTGACATTTTTGATAAGGGGAGAAAATGTGATTAAAATATATATAACTTGTATAACGTGATCTTAAAGACTCATATGTGAACTCCATCCTCATATGTGCTAAACATTTTCAGTTATCAATGCACATATGCAGGGGGAGCATTTTTGAAAAGTAAAACCATCGAGGTACTAAATGTTTTGATTTATATCAAAGTACCTTGATTGATGTTTTCAAATGGTTTTAAGGCTGAGAACAATACCAAATGACCAACCATGTATTTAATTACTTGGAGTTATAAGGTGGTTAGGTATAGGTGTTCGTTCCTATAATCTAGCCAGAACCGGAGGGATCTACCCAGGGATATTTCATTAGATATAATAGAAGTCCTTAGGTATGATAAAAAGCAAAAAAAGTGAGAAAAAGGAATAGTGCCGACTGAGATGGAGCTAGTACTGGAACAAACCCAACAAGGTACTAGTCATGATGTCTTGGTAAGCACTGAAGGGGTTGAAGAATGAAAAAGTAAAGGTAAGATAAAGGGTGAAAAGAAAGAAGCCCTCCTTACACTTAGGCAGAAACCAGGTCAATACATAAACTGTCAGAAACACTAAGCTGTTGTCTGGTATTGAAGACAGTCTTCATAGACCTAGTGACGCAATGCACAACCCTCCCCAGCCACTCAAGGTCTCTTAAAAGACTCTTGTTTCATTTCTCACGGAGATTACATGCATTTCTATAGACTTTCCCACTTCGAGTTAGTTGGTATTGAAAAGGTGGCAGTCTACTCTAGCCTCCGATTACTAAAACCAAATGTGCACTATTGAGTCTAGAGCCAAAAGAGATCACCCATAAATCTTACTAGGACACTATTCAATAATATTTGTTGCTCACACACTGTGAAAACAAGTAATAACTTAAGAGTCCTACGCATTATCCTTATGATATTGCCAGAACATCAGAGTGATACTAAAGTACTCACAATGACGATGAAAATCCTTTCAGAGCCAACATCAAACAAGCTTTGCAGTAGGTGACTTGTGAGATCCTGAAAGGATCAAACTTGTGATATTGGATATCAATTCGGTCCAACTTATGAATTGACAGATGAATTTTAAAAAAGATAAAACTGTTGGTGTTTTATAAAAACCGTTTGTATCTTAACACACCAACTGATTTTCCTAAATCAATTTTTAATCTTATGTCCATGGGAAGCCTTACAAGGGTATCTGGACATAGGAAAGCTAAACACGAATTGACGACTTAATCGGAAAGATAGTAACTTACCGATTCACTCTTACCGTGTTGTCTGCTTTGAGACGCTCCAGTAATGAGAAAGACTAGTACAGCTGCGAAACCCTGTCAAGGAGATTTTTTGGAATTCTACTTGATCACATGCAGTATTTATACTGATTAACGGGGAATCGTGGTTATTACAACCGTATTCGACGAAGTGACAAAGCTACTTTCGTCTATATATGTTGTTTATGACTAACCCATTAGTGTAGATTTCCTGACGGCGGCAACAGTTACCCGATGACAAGTCTAAGTCAATACCACATGCTCATACTCGACCGACATACGTAAAGACATTGTCAAAGCTCAAGTACATGTTTCAAGACTTCCGCTACTCTGATACCACACGTCCTTCTTGAAGCGATGAAGTATTAAAGTTAAAGAACTTCAAGAAAGATGTTTTATTCAAGCTTTCAATCTTAAGAAAAGTATGAGCATGTCGGTCTAAAAGTCACAAGTACACAAGATGGTGAAAATATCTTAAAATGATGATAAGATATTATGCTTGGTTGATGATCTCAAAGAAGTTCAAGTTCACATACAAGTCAAGCTTAATGGAACAAGCTCAAGTCTAAAGTCAAAGATCACTACAACATATCACAAGTTAATTATTGACGTTTAAAGACTACGAGCTCGAGTCTAAAGGCAAGCATAGTATGCTAGGATTAACAGTGTTGTAAAATGGAGTGACCTCCATTAGGGGGAGATTGTTAGAAATACGAAAAGTATCATTTACTTTTATAATATCATAAGATAGGATCGTAGTATAGTTTTTGGAACCTTGATAAGGTAGAAAGGCCCAAGGCCCATGGTAAGCCCATTACGGGTACATGGCCGGCCATGTTTATTGTATAAGTACCCCTCTCCACACCTTGGAGAGGGTTGGTTGTTTACTTTCCCATTTTGATAATCTAATATTCTCTTTTTCCTTTCTCTCTTTAAAGTGTTCAATCCTTCCACTCTCTCTCTAGATCTTGTCATTTGATTATAAGATAAGATATATCACATATTCTACATTTCCCAAAGACTTGCCTAGATTGCCGCTAACTAGACAACCCAAATTTCAAATTGACTTGATACTTAGTGTTGCATCCGTGGCACGATCTCCTTATAGATTAGCCCCTTCGGAAAAGCATTAGTTGTCTAGTTAATTGCAAGAACTTTCAGACATAAGGATTTATAAGACCAAGTTCCTCGTCTTGGGGAGTTATGTGTCTGCTTATCGCTGGTAATTTATTATTCAAGTTTTACTATTTATATTTTGCCGACTTTACCTATTAACAAACACTAACAGGCAGTGTACCCGATCAGTTATAGGTTCGTTGGTAAGTAGGGTGTCGATCACTAAGAGCAAGTGTTAACACTTAAATCTATTAGTATTTTAGTTATCTATGTTAGTCTAAATTAATCATATGTTAAGTCTAAGTTAAAACTAAACTAACGTAATAGGAGGGTTTTCAGCCTGAGAGACTGGTATGAGTTTTGGTTTATCCTAATCTAAGTGATGACAATTAACACACACAAGTTGATAAACAGAAGATAAATAAGCGGTCAAGCCTTATGTAAGGAAAACATATTAGCCAGTTTAATCTAATAAAACGCACGTTTTGTTTATAAGTGCAATGATTCAGCATATTGTCACAATTAACCAAACCCGCATAAAGCATTCACGGTCGATTATAATCTATCCTAGGAGACAATAATGGTGATAATATTGAAACCTAGCTCACTGAGACCTTACTAACTTATTGCTTAACAGTCATTTATATACTAGTAGTCCACTGTCTGGATCTTTACCCAAGGAATCAGAATGTTATTCGTAAAGCTAGGTCACTTGCTAGGCTAACTATTTACTAAACCAAAGGTAAAGACAGGTCAATATTTGTGATCCTATTACTCTAGATATATAAACCGCTGTATGAAGAACCATCCCGAACTCTAGCTAAATCTCTACTTGTAGCTAGATCTAGTTAAATGATAGATTGCATACTCAAGCATATAAACGAGTATAAATTTGTAAACATAATCAACACTCAATAAACAAGAAAACAATCTTAAATAAACAAACCAAACATTAAATTATCATAAACATGGATAATACCTAAAGGTATTAGTCGATAGTCATTGTAAACTTATATAAATGCCATAGATGAACGATTAAAGTAATAAAACCTAACACGTATTTAGAGTATAGAGATTGCAAGGGTTTTCCTATAGAATGGAGCACTTTGCAAGACCTTCTTGGCTTCCTAGATCTTCTGAGAATCGAACTTGGATGTTAAAAGCATACCTAAAACGAGTTTTAGGGTTTTGTATTTATAGACTCTAGAAAACAGTCGATACGACATATTGAAAGGGTTTAATACGGCGTTTTGGGGTAACTTGGCGTGGTCTCCACAAATATAATATTCCATAATGTTCTTGGATCATCCGTGAATATGGTGTATGAGCTCTTCTGGATACGGTGTATAGCTTTCTTCTCTTTGTGGACGTCTTGTAAAGTTAGGGCACGGATACGCCGTATCTTTTTGCTGGATATGGCGTATAGATGCAAAAGCAGTTGGTTCTTCTTCATTGACCAAAGTATTATATAGCTCGTATCGTTGATTGGATACGGCGTATTCTTCGAATTCAAGCAATAGTCTTTAGTTTGTCAAAGTCTTAGATACGGTGCATGCTTCTAGAATGATACGTCGTATTGGTTATTAGATTAGTAGACTTTCTTGAACTCTTTGTTTGTGCTCCAAAATGCGTTCCTATTAGCTAACTTTCATCAAATGCTTGATAATCGCTGCAATTAATAAACATAAGCAATTAAGTGCAAATTCATGTATAAATAATGTAAAACGAGCAATAAAGACGGGATAAATGATGCTATAAAATAGACATTATTTAATGTTATCAAATATCCTCCCACTTGAATCCTACTTGTCCTCATGTAGACTTTAGATTTTTTTATGAAAATGTATTCCAAACGAATGTTTGGAGTTTTTCCTTTAAGCATTTTCGTTTAATTACTAGCACACAACCAAACACCTCATGAAAAGGGAAAATGAAATCACTTAACTAATATATGCGGTAACATTTTAGTAATTCGCTCAATTGCTCGGTCATGACGAGTATTCCATCATAAGCATGGCAAGGATACACATCTCCACTACTAAAGCTAAGGAGTAAAAAGTCTAAAAAGGTAAATTGGGTTAAGGTTTAAGGGTTGATCATTCTTTCTAATCTCTATCGATACCAACATTCCAGAAAAGGCGACAAAACCATAAATGCACGCCCAAATCCATAACCGCGACACTTTTGATTACTCATTCCTTAACTCGAATAAGCTAAAAATAGGACTAGTAATCTTCACCAATAGTAGTAAACCAACAAGGGCGAAAAAACCATATATACACATTTAAATCCATGAAATAGACATACATGATTGCTCACTCCCCCATTTAAGTAAAACCAAAGGTTAGGATGAAGAACTATATAAGGTATGGAATAAGTAATCATTTACCAACAGTAATACACCAACAAGGGTGACAAAACCACACATACACATTCAAATCCATGAATGAGACACATGTGATTGGTCACTCCCTCATTCGAGCAAACCAAAGGTTAGGGATTAGGCATGAGAAATATTTATAATTGGTGTTAAATAAAAGAACAAAACAGATAGATTAAGTCCAGACAAATAAAGAACAATGTTGCTAGCTACTTTCCCGACCATGCCCATGAAAAAGACACAAATCATAGACTAACTCATGCTTTAACACGGAAACTCATGCTTTGGATAGACACGAATTAGACTCATAGATGTCTTGATCATCCATACATGACTCTTATAAAAACAACCTAGTTGGCCTTCCCATAATGGCCAAGTCCTAATAATCCATAATATAATATACAACAATAGTGGTGATATCTACCACTTGATACAAAAAGAACATAGTTGGTTTATGATGCGACCAACTAAAAATAATATACATTAAAACTTTACATCGTTGGTTTATAACACGTACCAACGAATAATCGATCATCATAAATAATAGAATCAGTTAAGTTTAGACGAATCGATTATCTCACAATGCTCTCCTTTTCTTTCTCTCTTTACGTATTTTTTTAACACTACTAGAAAACGAAATTTGGGTGTAAAATTTCACCACTTTACGAACATGATAAATCTGGATTTTATTTCTGATCATACTAGTGAAAGTAGTAAACATACGAAAAATAAAAATACACTACTTTCACATTCCCATTGCAATGTGCAATTCCTGACCTAACCATAGATAGAAAACACGCACACGAACACAGGAAATACATAATTTTACACTAAAGCAACTAGCAACCGAATAAGGACATAAATATACAGGGTATGCTAAGGTGTAAAGGTGTAATGAAACAAATATTTGATGGTGTAAGAAACGAAAGGAATGGCTCTGCAGGTTTTTCTAGGGGTATCTTACTCTAAAAATAAGAGTAAACAAAAGGGTTTATACGAGGGTTAACTAACCGATGTGGTTAGTTAATATCACAATATGTATAGGTTTTTTGTTGTAATCCTGGAAATTTACCACTTTAGAAAGGTCACTTCATCTATATAAAATAGTACTTATTATGGTGGTCTCGAATAGTATACCAAGCCAAGTTCCTAAGTTTATTACGGTCACCGGGACACTCATATTTTTATGGAATTTTGGGTATAAATTAGGAAACGGAATAGGCTTAATTCTCACAATATGGAAATTAGGGTTATGTGTGCGGGTCATGTGACTAATAATTTCACAAAAATATGCTAAATTTTTTAAATTTGAGTCTAAATTAGGCACATTATTTGTAAAAATAAGGACAAGTAATGTTCTAATTCTCCTTTCCCCACTTAAGATATACAACGCCGACATTGTAAAAATATAACATGAAAAACAGGAAATTAACGAATTAGAACAGAAAACTCCCCTGAGATTTGCTTGGTATGATCTTCCATGTTGCGTATATGAGCAAGGGTGTGTGTTGTAAATGCGTTCGAATGACCGCATAACTACAACACACATAGATTCCAGATAATATGTACACCACATTCATCATCTCGTTCAGTAAGTTCTTGTATTAATGCTCAGAAAACAAAAGTAATTCTATCTCTGAATAATCGTTGGTTAGAAAATAAAAACTAAAAACTAAAACTAAATTTATACAGGAAGTCGATACGCCGTATCCATGGAATTGGATACGTCGTATCGGTAACCTGGGAAGACAAACTCAATAACAAAATTGAAAATACATTCTGGGTTGTCTCCCGGTAAGCACTTTTGTTTACTGAAAAAAGTTAGACTTGCTTCAAGATTTACTTGGTACATGTCACGGACCATCCTTCTTGAGGAAAATTTCTTGGTAGACTTGAGAGACGTTTTCTTTGGTTCGGACCCAAATGTCATATTCATATTACTTGATTGCGACATATTCCTCTGTTGGTCCGAATGAGTACTTGACTACCTCAAACTTTTCTGATTTGCAAGTTGGTGGTTTCACGTAAGGAATCCTAAGTAATTTGCATCTTCTCTCCTTGAATTTTTCTTCTTTTCATTCGCATAGTAAGGATGGTCTTTTTGAATCAAGTAGTCTTCTAAATACCAGATGTCATCATCGTCATCTTCCATAAGCTCATGATTGTCAAACCATCCTTGTTCCACTTGATCAATATAATAATTCATAATTATTTGACAAACATTATTGTAAGTGATTTGATTAGAAGAGATATCGGTTTCAATGTAAGTTGTATGCTCATAATCCTTCCATTCGTCAATAGGTCAATAATGGCTTTAGTCATCATCACTTGATTCATCTTCTTCATTCATTGATTCTTCCAAGATAACTTTATTGTTTAAAGCTTTTTCCTTTAATTCGCTATCTTATAATGTATCATACCACTCATAATCTAGAAAGCGAATGTAAAATCATTCCATGTAGGTCTCCTTGGTTGCAAGATCCATCCTCCTTTCATTTACAAGTAGGTCATTCAGCATGCCCACTTTTGAAATGAAGTAGCTCGCATACATGCTCAATATTGTCATTATGTTTAGTCCATACTCCATCATCAATCCATAGTTTTTCATCTACCTATGGTATTCCTTTGTTCTATTCATAGATCCAATCATCTTTATATTCCTCATATGTCTTAAATCTAGGTATATCTTTGGTAAGTACATCAACATTGATTTGAGAAAGATAATTGAACTCCTTGAATGCTTTACATAGAGGTGTCTCGAAGTGGAATATGTTAATATTGATCCTAAAGATTTGAGTAATCTCATTTACTTCAACTATATTTTCTTCCTCAAGATCAAGAAGCTCATCACCGGTTAATACCTCTTCATCGTCACCTCTTGTCCAATAAGTACATAATGCATTCTTCTTATACCAATCCATCGTCTTATGGTTACT
Source organism: Tanacetum coccineum (assembly GCA_026074375.1). Lineage (NCBI taxonomy): Eukaryota > Viridiplantae > Streptophyta > Magnoliopsida > Asterales > Asteraceae > Tanacetum > Tanacetum coccineum. The sequence continues at coordinate 9,608 of BQNB010062176.1, forward strand.
AAACTTTGAAGCCAACCATTCACCAAAATAAATATTTGATGGATTGTATTCCATATCGGCATCAAGTCCATATACCTCCTTTTGTTTTTTAATTTCAATGTAATCTTCGAATTACTTTTTGTAACTTCGAATAAACCATGTAGCAATCACACTCTCCTTGACGTCATCACTAATCATCGTATGATCACTGATGACATCAAATAATGTCTATTTTATAGCATCATTTATCCTATGTTATTAACCCATTTTGTATAGTTATTGCAAAGAATTGTTACTTAATCGTTTATATTTGAGAATTACAGTAATTATGGAGTAATTGGTGAAAGTTAGCAAAAGGCACGCATTCTGGAGCTTAAATGAAGATATTTTGAAGATTACTATTCTGAAGACCAATACGCCGTATCCATTAAAGAAGATACGGCGTATCTGTGCCTGCACTCACCAAAGACCACAGAGGAAACAAGCTCAATACGCCGTATCCAGAGAAACTCAATACGCCATATTCAAGATAGAGTATGTGAATATTTTGGAAGATATCAAGCGTGGTCCCTACTCTAAGAAATCCTCAATACGCCGTATCCAATCCTTAGATACGCTATATCAAACCGACTTCTAAACCTTATAAATAGAAAACTCAAAAATGAGTTTTAAGTGTGCTAAATCATATTCTCGATACCTAAACCATAAAAGTTGATTTTTAGAGGATAAAAGAGCAGAATATTATTATGATGTTTGAAGGCTAATACCTTTGGGTATTAGCCATTATTATAAAGATCTGAATGTTTGGTATTTGTTTATCTTGATTTCTTGATGCATCGTTGAATGCTTGTTTATGTTTATCAATTTATACTTGTTTATGCGCTTTTGTATGCGACCTATCGTTCAACTAGATCTAGTGATACGAACCAAGTAGATTTAGAGTTAGAGATAGCTCTCCATATAGTAATTTATACATCTAGAATCATAGGATCACAAATATTGTCCTTCTAAGTCTGTGTCTAGGATACGCTTCGGGCTTAACTAGTTAATTTGATATTGCCAATGGTTTATTGATCGTGTTGACTAGCAGGTGACCTAGATAATTCAACAAGTAACGTTCTGATTTCATTGGATAGTTGGACAAGTGGACTACTAGTGTATAAACTACCATTAAGCGGTAAGTGGGTAAAGTCTCTATGAGTTAGGGTTTAACAAGATCACCATTGCTTTAATCCCTAAGATAGATTATAATCAGTGAGTAAGGATGCTTTATGCAGATGCTTTAATTGTGACATAATTAATGCGTCTAGGTCTTAGGATGATGTAACGCCTAAGTCTTAAAAATTATATGCCGCCTCGAGAGAAGAAATCATTGCACTTAATAAACAAACCAACTTTCTATTTGGATTAGTAATGGTTAATATAGTTTTCTTAAATTTGGCTCGACCGCTCTTTTATCTTTTGTTAATTAGCTAGCGTGGGTTAAAGTGCCTTGAATTGATTGTAGTCACCAACCAAACCATGCCAGTCTCTCAGGCTGAAAACCCCCTTTTCCTGTTAGAATTAGGACTAGGACTGACATAGGTTTAGAATAGAATAGAATTAACATAGATTAGATAACCAAGATATTAATTAAATTGATAGATTTAACCTCGCTTCAAGTGTTCGACACCCTACTTACCACGAAACTACTACCGATCGGGTACACTGCCCGTTAAAGTGTTGTTTTTGGTTTAGTCGGCAAAATATAAATTTAAAACTTGAATCAATAAAATATACACCACACAACGACACATCAAGTTTTTGGCGCCGTTGCCGGGGAGTGAAAATTAATCTTGATTTTTATTTGATATTTTGGTTTTTAACATTAGATTAGATCTAACCCTTAGGATTAGTGTAATTTAGATTAGTGTATATTCTTGTATATTCTGTAATATTTTGTATATTTGTCTTTAATTGTTTGCTTGTATATTTGTGTGTTTAATTGTTTGCGTATTTAATTGTTTTTCTTAAATACATTATTTTGATCGATAGCTGAATATGGCGTATCCACTTCCACCGGATATGACGTATCCAAATTTTTGTCCAATACAGCGTATTCATCCTAACAGATTAATATGGCGTATCTACTTCCATTGGATACGACATATCAATCATCTGGAATAGAAGCAGATTCTAAGTTTTCTATAATTGATTTTTGTGCTAAATTTTTTCTATCTTTTTTCGGAACAAATCCTACCGATTGTTTATCCCTTGTTCAGGTAGTGCATGACAAGGAGTTCTACAAACCTGAACGAGAATTTCGATCATCAAGGAGACACTTCAAAACTCTAAGTCTTGACGAATTAAGATCGCCTGATTTCAATCTACTTTCTGACCAAGAATACTCGGAGGAAGAAGAAGCGGAATCAATGGCGGAAACCATGGAGCAATACATGAGCAAGACCCGAACAGACTATGGACTGGGAGTCGCTAGGCCTAAAATTGATAACAAAGATCAATTTGAACTGAAAGGCCAATTTGTTAAGGAGCTTCGAGAAAACACATTTAGCGGTTCAGATAATGAGGACGCAAATGAACACATTGAGAAAGTTCTCGAAGTAGTTGACTTATTCCATGTTCCTAACATCATTGAGGATCAACTAATGCTCTGAGTCTTCCCAATATCATTAACTGGAGCCGCAAGTCATTGGATAAGAAACAAACCAACTGGTTTGATCAAAACTTGGGAAGATCTTAAGACTAGGTTTTTGAACAAATATTGCCCACCTGGTCGAACTGCGAAGAAAATGAAGGAAATTAACAACTTTTAGCAAAAGCCAGATGAAACCCTTTATCAAGCATGGGATCACTTTAAAGAACTCTTGATGAAGTGTCCTCAACACTATTTGACTGATATGCAGGAGGTAATTTTGTTCTATAATGGGTTGGATGTTCCCACACGACAGATTCTTGACTCAAGAGGTGCCGTGCCAACTAAGACAGCCGAAGATGCTAAAAAGGCCATCAAAGAAATGGCAGAATACTCTCAAAAATGGCATAATGGAACATCTAGAGGAACAAGTACCGAGACTTCTGACGGACTGGCTGCTATACAAGCACAACTGAACAATCTAGGAAGAGAGATCAAGAAGGTGAATGAAAAAGTTTATGCAGCTCAAGTAGGATGTGAACAATGCAAAGGACCACATTACACCAAAGATTTCCCACTAAAAGAAGAAGTGAAAACCCTAGAAGAAGCTTACTACACGCAATTTAGTGTACCTTTTCAAAGAGGGGGATATAGAGCGACAGCTCCAGGGTACTATCAAAGGAACAACACAAATCCTTCATACCAAGAACAAAGGCAATCTATGGAAGATACCCTGAGCAAATTCATGAGTGAATTAGCGTAGAGACACAAAGAAAATTCCAATTTGATTAAAGAAATCCGAGCTACGACAAATGCTGCCATAAGGAACCAAGGAGCATCAATCAAAACTTTAGAAATACAAATCAGGCAAATGAGCCAATTTAGGAGCAGGGGTCTACAAGAAAGAGGAGTTGGAAGCTCTACCAAGCGCAATGAAATGAATCCGAGAAGTAAAATGAGACCATTGTATAACTCACAATGTCTAAGAAGCAAGATGAGACCATTGTATAACTCACAATGTCTGACGAGTAGAATGAGACCATTGTATAACTCACAATGTCTGACGAGTAGAATGAGACCATTGTATAACTCACAATGTCTGACGAGTAGAATGAGACCATTGTGCAACTCACAATGTCTAAGAAGCAAGATGAGACCATTGTATAACTCACAATGTCTGACGAGTAGAAGGAACCATTGTATAACTCACAATGTCTGACGAGTAGAATGTGACCATTGTGCAACCCACAATGTCCCCTTAAAATATTCTAGTATTTATATAATAATCATTATATAAATAAGCGTACGATATACGCGAAAGGAATGCAAGCATATATATATTATATATATGTATGCCACGTAAGCACTTAATGCAGCACGTAACGTAAGCACATAAGCAAGTAGCGTGTATGCACTTTGAAAATGTTTGTTGTGATGCAATATTTGTGAAAATGACTATAGTCTAGGGTAAAATATGCAACCTAGTTCTCTATAGCCAGTGCTCTGATACCAATCTGTAACACCCCCAAAAATACAACAATGCAGCGGAATACCACATGGGGTGCTACTTCATAATACACAGCGCTAGATACAAGAGAACGACCTCTAAATGTGTCGTTTGTAAAACAATCTCGTTGATTTAATCAAAATCTTGAATTTAATATACATTTGTCCCATAATTGCATCACAATGAAAAGCTTGAATGTATAGACTCCAATGCACTTCAAGAAATCCGAGCATATAATTTCCCTGAGAAAAACATGCTTAAAAAGGTCAACATAAAGTTGGTGAGTTCATAGGTTTCTGTAAATACAAACGTTAGTTCCAATAAATGTATCTGCCCACTGTATCATTACAGTGTCATATAAAAACGTTTAATGACTACTGTCTCCCTACAGTATCATAAAATAATTGTGTGACCATTTAAATCCTTAAATGTCCTTCCAAAATGTATGTATGATTTTTAGAAATCAATTAGCTGTAAAATATGCAAGACCATTTCTATCCCCAAATAGTCCCAAAATGTACGTGTCAAAGTTGGATCACAAATATCCAAAATATGTATTGCCACTTTATTCAAGTGTGTATAAAACCATGATTACCATTACTCTAAGTTCATGAACTGTGACGTAGACTTGTATGTATGCCACTTTATTCAAGGCATAGTAAAAGTGTACCCATCGTAGGTGTTCCCTCCAAGAACACCCGGGCGTTAATGAAAAACAATATGTACCCACCATGGGTGTTCCCTCCAAGAACACCCGGGCATTAATGAAAAATTATATGTACCCATCATGGGTGTTCCCTCTAAGAACACCCGGGCAGTAATGATTGTTGACCCCGTAGGCGCCAATCCAATCGTGATCCGACATGGTATAACGTTCGTTCCCAGTGATAGCTAGTCACCCGAACGGGGATTGTCAATCCCAAATAGATCTATCTTATAACATTCGCGCTCACCCTCCAAGTGATTTACAGTTCATGCAACCTAAGCTAATCCATAATCATAAAAGTATAGAATGCGTTTACGTTCAAAAAGTAAACCCAGTATTGTATCTCCTCGCGAGATATATAAATGAGTATGTAAACCAAACAGGTAATCAACCATGTAAATGCGTTTGTAAACATGTATGCAAACGAGTTGAAAATGAGCACGTAACGAGTTTAAATCAAACACGTAGTTGAATTTGTAACAAGCATGTTCTCACCCCAAAATATATGTAAAACATGTAAAACGTGGGGCTATGAACTCACCTTGATGTTGAAGACGATTGATAGGTAGGCATCTAATTCACTTTGATGATGAAGAATGATTGACAGATAGGCATCTAATATGCACGTTAAGTTAAGCTGCGTCTTCTCGGTCAGGCAGTTGTCTTCAGTTCGTATTGTGCACATTAGATGCCTATCTGTCAATCATTCTTCATCATCAAAGTGAATTAGATGCCTACCTATCAATCGTTCTTCAACATCAAGGTGAGTTCTCAGGGAAATTATACGCTCGGATTTCTTGAAGTGCATTGGAGTCTATACATTCAAGCTTTTCATTGTGATGCAATTATGGGACAAATGTATATTAAATTCAAGATTTTGATTAAATCAACGAGATTGTTTTACAAACGACACATTTAGAGGTCGTTCTCTTGTAACTAGCGCTGTGTATTATGAAGTAGCACCCCATGTGGTATTCCGCTGCATTGTTGTATTTTTGGGGGTGTTACACACCTACCAAGAGCTTGTTTGATGCTGGATCAAGCATGATTTCCATCTTCATTGTGAATACATTAGTATCACTCGGATGTTTTGGCAAATATCACAATGATATTGCGTAGGACTCGTTTCTAACTGTATGCTATCCTGATATATTATTGCCTAAGTTACCTCTATTGCCAATATCCTTTATATCATGAACCATTAATCACTGTGTGTTTAACTCGAATATTAAGTGATATTCATCGGATTGACGAATCCCGTTTGTGTTTACAGTGAGGTCTACCAAGCGTACTTTATTTTGAGAAATATATGGGTAATTGCAAATTACCTTTCAGAAGGACATTCTTCATTAAATATCATTGATAGTTATTTCCATGTAAAGTTGAGTTGTCCGAGCTTAGTGCAATAATATTTGTTTTCCACGATAATTGGAAATCAATGCAATTATTAACAGATACTATAACTTGTTATTCAACCATATATAATAAACCTGTGAATTACACTCAACCATTGTTTGATCTCTTTTAGCAGTGTTTTTATTATCTCAGGTAATTAAGCAAATATAAGGCACGGAGTGGCATGGACTTGAAGACGTCCAAACTTGTTATCATTCAAACCTTATATTTTATATGTATTTTGGGACCTCCTTTTGTAAAACTCTGAGATATTATTGAATGATAACTAAATTTTCCAAAACGTCAATTTTGAGTCGATTTCTATGATTATGACTGTTGATTCATGAAGTAATACCCCATATTAGCTTCCGCTGCTATGTGAATTATCGGGGTGTTACAGTTATTGATATAAATACTAGAAAATTTCTTAAGGCAAAGTAATACTACAAGCTCATATGTCCTAAACATTGTCCAATCATTAATTTATCTTATATGATATTTAACCATCATTTATTTATACCATGATGCATTCCATTTCATCATGATTACGTTTCCATCCCTGCCATGAGTGCATATTCATTTTACCATACATCATCTTGCATCACGTTTACCTTCCATACTGCACGCATCTTGCATGGTTTCATATAAAGGCGATTTATATAAACTTTTGCTTGTGCAGGTTATGGTCCGCCTGCTACTAGTACTTGTCTCTGCAGGGAGAATCAAGGGGGATCCCGATCGAGATTAGGGTGATGTTGTGTGCACACCAAGCGCTCGTCGCGTAAGTTTGCTTTTCCTACAATCGACACGATATGAGGACACTAGCCCACCACGGGGAGGCAATACGTGGGAATACAAGCAATTTGTATAGGTGGTATGGCCCAGTAAAGAGGACGACCCTTTGAGATTTAGGGTAGATCTTGTCTGAGGCCGAAGAATATTTCAACTAGGCGCTACGATAAGACTATTGAGGCCATCAGACGGTTTCTCTTAACCATAAGGCTTGCTCGTATTGAGAATTGAGCGTCAGATGTCTCGGTTAGGAGTCCCACCGTCAAGACCGAGAGACTGTCAAAAAGCTAAAGAGCTCGTAGACCACATCAGTTCGGTTTACATCGATCATAGATAATCTTGCTTCATGGTTTATGTATTACTTGTATTGGAGGTTTGAGTATAATAAACATGTAGTCTTTTGAAGGAAAACAATGAAATCATTAAGACTATCAAATTAATGTATTATGAAAATGTCAAATTTATTTTATTTTCTATCTATTTAGACAAGCCACTTACTAAAACATTATAACTTTATGAAACATTTTACTATCACATGATAAACCATTTTACTATCGTTGACAAATTATTTTACTATCGTAAGATAAACTAACATCTTGTTTTTACCTTATGGAACTATTTTGTTTCCATCGCATAAATTATTTTACCATCTTGAGCTATTGTCTTATAAATTATCGTATGGTCATCTCACAAATAATTTTGTTGTCCTCTTATAAACTACCTTGTTTTCTTATCTTGTGAATTATTTTTTCTCACACTGTATAGACCATTTTGAACACTACTTTTAAATCATAGCACTATTTTGAACCAAAAATGAGCATCGCATCGTTAGCCCTCATTTATACATAGCCTGATCATCTATGTATAATTCAGAAAGGACCATGCCATGCTGAGAGTAGTTACCTTAGAAACTTTTGTCAAAAATCAAATTTCTACTGATATTCTTGAAGAGCAAAACTTTTGTGTGCGTACTCATAAAAAGTGTTTCTTACATATGTGAGGTGAGGGATTAAAAACGACGGGTCAGGCAGCAACTGCAGGTTGACCGGTTTCGGCGGGTTCCGACGGGTACCCGACGCCCACCTATTGTAGCATTTAATAAGGCATGCTTCCTTTTGTATAAATTTATAATATAATTTGTCAGCTGCTTCCGTAAAATGTTGATGACCAACCTGCAAGGCTGCAATGAGAAGAGATAGACATAAAAAGGGACTATAACAAGGAATCTTAGAAGTTGTTGGATCACTAAAATGATCTCAGAAATAGTCAAATGCCAAATTATAAGTGACTTTTATGAAATACTAGTTTATTGACACGTGAAATTCACGGGGCCTTAAGAAATTGTTGACAGTGTTTATATAAAAGATCGATTTGTGGTATTACGTAAATAAATTACATGTTAGATGTATGAATAGAAAATATTAATGCTAAATAACAATATAAATAAATTATTGAACACTATAAAAGACATTTAATTTTAATGGCCAGTGAAATTCACGGAATTAAATGGAAAACTATGAACCGGATGGAGAATGTATTATCAATGGATATTTAACATATCAATGATTGACAATAAAGATTATATTTGTAAAAAATCTGTAAGATCAAAGCGGTATTATACTGTAAGCATTAGATGCTGAATAGATGTCGAAAATTAACAGACTTTCCTTTCATAATTGCTGACAAAAAAGTGTAACAAAGTTAAACGGGTTAGATTTAAGGAATGGGGGTTAGAGGTCATTCATACGCTATGAATAAGTGATTTGCTATTAAACTAAAACTTTAAGTCACATTAAAAGGGTTATCAACGTGTTTTAGTGTTCGTAGTTTAAGACAACGCCGGTGTTTGAAGTCTAATTAACTCTATTTTTGGTAACCATAGATTATAGCTTTATATGATAATCATTTATCATTTATATACAGTACGAAGTTACATATTTGAACTAATATAGGAAAATCCAATAAATAACGACCAAAACAATCATCAATTTCCATGGGAACAAATTATTATAATATATATCTGTTTTTGTATTGTTTGTGTCAGAAACAAATATATACATGTGCTTGTTAAGTGATAACATACTTTGCTAAGTTAGTTTGAAAGTGGTATTATTAAATAATCCATCCACATTCATTTTAATTCAAAACAACTCATACAAACCGTTATAAAAAACCTAATCAGGAAACGTTTACCAGCCGACTTTATAAAAACGAGTAAAAAAAACGCCAGTTTAAAAGGAGGTAGAAAGCTATCATGGATCATTTGAACAAGGTCCAATGCTTGGAAAATTGCGTGGCCCATACCCAGCAATGGTGAGTTGATACAGCCTGCAATCATACGTAGTAACAGGGGAGGAAGGTGGTGAGTGTTGGTAGGAGAAAGTCTGAGAGCGTATCTGACTCTTGGGTCAGCGGATACACACAAACATGTAACAGGCTGGCGTGATATCTCATAACTTCATGTACACTTAGAAGTTTAGGATTATAACACTAATTACAGTATCAATTTACACAGGGCTATGTCACTAGCGAGCCTAATAGGAATGAAACTAAACTTAAAATGAAGTTGATATACTAAACTAAACATGCCTGGGTAAAAGGTCCATGAGCTAGTGGAGCTAAGTGGACTGTCTGTTTAGCCAAAAATAAGCACAAATCCTAAAGAAGCAGCATAAGACTCATTCATCCACAAACACTAAGAGGGAAAGATGTAGATTATAAGTGAGGAAGTGACATACATAAGAGTAAAAATATCGTCATTAGCATATTTGGAGATAGCTCGTTGGAGATGATGAGCAGGCCTTCCATGGCTGCAACAGAATAGAAGCTTGAAATGAAGTGAACATCGACTTCTGAGAATTTCTTTTCCTCTTAGTATTCTTCAATGGCTGGCTTACTTGAAAACTATTTATCTTAAAGGAAATTACGCATAAAATGCTCGTATAAAAGATCGAGATTGATTATCTCGTTTAGATGACCACTTTTGAAGAAGGCATGATCATCACTTACAGTGCGATGTAAATTAACTGTGATGTCATCCATAATAGCACGAATGACTACCGATGCATCAATAGCATCAGTAGCTCAACGGCCAACACAATGTTCGAAACACGCTCACGACCAACACAATGTTCTAACACGCGACGAGGTAAAGAAAATCCTCCATGTGTGCTTTTGTCATTTGCTGGCAGATGTAGCTTGTATCATCCCAATAAAAGTCTTAAGACCAGTAGATATCAGTGTTTAGAGTGACTGCCTTTGATTTGGTTTCCTAAACCGCGGGGTTAAGGGCAACCTGCACGTTTTTTTAGTGCTGGTGATGTAATTTGTAGGCTCAGATAACTAAAAAGAATCATTCACTGACGTTGAAAAACCCGTGCTATATGCAATCTGTTTTCCTTAACAACGCTTCTGTATTGACCTATATTAAAGATTACAAAAATAAGAATTAGATTCTGTTTTAATTACATTATTAAAAATGGTATTATAGAAACTGATAATTGAAGAAACTATACCCTGATTAAGTGATTGTTGCTGGTAAGAAATTCCAGTTTTTTTTTCTACCAATAGCCAATCAGCCTGCGTACACCGTGGAGAAATAAAGTACTATCCCGTTGCTATAAAGATTGTGGATGCAACATCGCTAACTCGTCAACTTTATTCCTGTACAATCTACATACTGAGAGCGTCATGAATGCCAAGTCATAAGATTGAGCCAGATCTAACACAACATTAAAGCTGCCACATTTATTTGCAGCTCGCTGATCTCTACAACCGTCCAATGAATAATATTGCTTTGATCTTTCAAAACCATGTAATTACAGTGACTAATCTAGTTTTTCAGATAAGTGTGTTTCGATTGTTGGATTCCAAATGTTAAAACATGATTGATGCGCCATAGTAATATTTGTCGCTATAGAAAGCAATAGCTCATACCTCAAGCCACTCGAAAAGGCTATGGTCAAATTTTGATAACGATACACCAATCTTTTCAACAGGAAGTTCCAATTTGTCACGTCTATCACAAAAGCAAGTGCATCTTCTCTACTAACCCTGCTCATCAAAAAAGCAAAGCGAGTCACAAACAAATGACATATGTAAAATGTTGTAGGTATAATGGAATGAAACACATACGTTAACCCCATGTCATTTGTTCATATGTTAAAGATCAGTTTTGCTCACATATGTAGTAGGTCACTTAGGTGCAGAGATTTAATTAAACCATGTTAGATCCTTTTTATGTATTTATAAACAGATTATATATATACCTTAGCCCCTTAAAAAAGATTCTAGTTAATATCAAGGACATTTTGAATTTATTGAGATACAACACAACAGTTTGAATATAAATGGGTCAAAATGCGGCATCTCTAATGGTTCTCAATTCAAGTCACAAATTAAAAGCTACGAAGCGTTCATGCTGCTACTGAACCCTGTTCAACACAATAGTAGTTGCTGTTTTTTTTTCTCTTTGGCTGTGGAAAAGTTCATATTGAGATTACTACATTAAGGTGTAAAAACTTGTTAAGCTAACTAATGCAAACTTCAAAATAGCTATCAACTTTGCACTTTTTCTCCAATGTAAGTAGCAGCCAATTTTTAATAAGTGGAACCAAGTTATAATAAGAGCTTGCAGATTAGAGAGACATAAAAGAACAGTAAATCGAAACATAAAATTAACTCTCTAGTGACTAAGGGTTAACAGTTTAAAAGCACACCATTGGCATTTACCATAACATTTGAAACAATAATATGACCCCACTTAACTTGCATATAGACCCAACACTACAACATCATTTCAAGCGTCATAAAATTGACTCAGTCAACATTTCAAATTGATGGATGGGTTAAGTTGAAGAGCTAGAATTCTTATAATTCAACTTTGTTTTCTTTCTTTCCTACGACTTGACATAAGTTTCACACACGTTTCCATACACTATTACCCAAAAACACACCAATCTGCCACAGTGCCAAGTCGTTAAGTTCGCAAGGTAAACTTCGGCTTCCTAGTAACAAATTCCAAATTACATTTAAGGGGGTGTTTGGGATAGCTTTACAAAATACAACAAATTCCCTACAACATCAGTAAGCACTAAAATTTAGCAAAGATTATTGCATAATTATTTTTTGTCCATAAAAACATAAAGGATTACTTTGGGGTGTTTAGGAATAAGTACCTTCAAAGTGATACCAAAGACCAACATAAGTATTGTTTTTTTAACTTGGTCTAAACTCCAAATGAGTAATAAACTCAGCCTAAACTAATTAAGCATTTACATAGCTTTAGAAAACGAACATATGGTAGTGTTTTTTTTATAAGTCCACCTCCAACAACTTTCCTTTTGGTAAGTATGAAGATTTAAATATGCAAGTCAAAAGTGATTCATCATGGCCCGAAAAAAGGCTTTTAACTAAAAAACTATAAATTAGTAGTACCTCAAAAAGCCAATAAGCCCCTCAAATAAGCTTCCCACACAATCCTTCTAAATCTCTGTAGCCGTTCCTCAATGAGATGCGCCAACGTGTCCAATGAGCCTAACACAAAACCCAAAATCAAAAGTTAGATTAAAAAACCCTAAAAATAAAACAACACTGAAAATCAACAATTTAATTAGGGTTTGTAAATTGACATACCTAATTTGACTGAAATCAACACCATCGACTGCCAAGTGGGTTTTTGATTACATTCAGGTGAGAGAGAGAGAGGTTTGATTGTGTGTGTATCTTGTGAGAGTGTGAGGAAGAAGGGTGTGTGTGAGATGTGTGAGATAAGATTGATTGAGGGAGGAGAGGGACACGTAGCAATGCTACGTGTTTTGTTGAGAGAGAGAAAGAGATCGGGTTAAATTAAATAGCGGGTCAATGGGTCTTCCGGCGGGTCGTGGGTCTAGTTTTCAAGCGGGTCAGTGCGTTTCCGGCGGGTCACCCAACGGAGCATTAATGAAACCTTGGGGCAACAATCTTGCTTTTTAATTATATAGTATAATATATATTTGTTTTTGTATTGTTTGTGTCAGAAACAAATATATACATGTGCTTGTTAAGTGACTAGCCGAGTACCCGCGCCTAGCGGCAGTTAGGTCTGGTTACGGCAATATATCAGCGACGATATCAATTTTTTGAAGCGTTAAAGAATCATTTTTCGATAGCATTGTTTTAACTTGCAATGTTTTTCCTGAGAACGTCAATCTTTATGTGAGCATATAGTCATGTTTGTAATAGTTTTCTAGTCATGGTTGTATGTGAGCAAAAGTTTTTACAAATTTCAATGTAGACAATTTCAAATTCATTTTTGTTTTCAAAATTTTCAATCTCTTAAAAAGTTTAAATTAATTTGAATTTGATAAATTTCTAAATATTGAAAATTTTCAAAATTTAGGAATTACTGAGATTTTTAGTTTTTTCATAAATTTCCAAAAATTGAAGTTTGTAAAACTTTTATACACTTCTTAAGTTCTTAGCAACAACAATTTTCAAAAAAACTATTTCTGACAAATTTCTAGCAAATCCAATAACTTTACACAAATAATATAACTTTAAGAATCTTAAAATTTTATAAAAGACAATAATTCTAACAATATCACTTTCATTATTTTTTGATACATCAATTGCAAATCTCATTTTATAACTAACAATCTCAATACTTCAATTTTAATAACCATCGATTTATAACAGCCACCCAAATCTCACTTTTCTGAAATAAAAAAAATTTATAAACTAAAACATTTGACTAATATCACATAGGTACAACAAATTTTATAAAATACCACTACAAATTACATGTTTTTTTACCATACAAATTACATGGTTTCCATCGGCGGGGATCGGCAGCGGAAGCAGGTGGCTGCAACAAAAAATACCAAAAAACTTGTGAAACTTAAATCTATATAATAAATTTTATAACATATAATAACAACGTTATAATTAAAACATTAAAAATATAACCTAAATACTCCGGCAACACAAGTTACCTCGGCGACTAAATGGGGATGGCAAATTTTTCCGGCGACTCAAATGGGGCGGCGACAGCGGCAAATCTGCAAAATAAATTAATAAAAAAAACCTTAGAAACATGAAAAATAGATAGATGTGTAAAATAAACTTTGAAAACATATAGATCTATAATAATATTTATCAAACCATAAAAGAATATATAGATCTAAAAATAAACACTCAATAAAATCTTCAAAAGTCGGGGCTGTTTCAATGGTTGTGTCTAGGTTATGAGGTTTTCGGGGTGGTTGGGATTCACGTTGGTGCGACGTCCGTGGTGGTGAGGTTTTGGTGGTCAGCTGGGTATTTTTTCTTGTGTAATTTTATGAGAGATAACTGGAAAAAAATGATGAGAGTAAATGGTTGGTAGGGTGAGTATTTATTTGTGTTTGATTATGTGTTTGTGGGTAAGTTTAGGTTATTGTTTGGTTTGAAAATATTTTTAAGAATGGATGTTGGTGTGGTGTGTGTAAATTTAGGGTCGGATGTAGGGTTGGTTTTTGGTTGGGGATATGCATGCTTTATAAGGGAGTATAGATAATATACTTTGCTAAGTTAGTTTGAAAGTGGTATTATTAAATAATCCATCAACATTCATTTTAATTCAAAACAACTCATACACATATATACTTATGTTGCTCTCAACCAAAATGCGTGAAAAAAAGTAAAAAAAATGATAATAAAAAACTTCCATGACATTAAAAATAAGAACTAAATTTGAAGAGGTTTCCCTTTTGATAGTTACTGTTTTTATAAAAAAAAATCACACATAGTTAACGCTCAAGTCGCATGATTCTTGCAAGTAGATTTTCTTATGTAAGTTGCTGCAATGACTCGTAATCTGCCTGGTATAAAAGTCTGTCATAGGTTACCGTAGTGTAAAAAAATTTAAATCATAGAGCTTGTGAGCAGAACACATCAGATTTTCATTTTCATGTGAGACAACAACATTCATAAAGTATTTTTGATATGTACTCGTGATTTAATTTATGATCTGGCATGATCATACTTTTTCTTAAACTCTTAAAGTCAAATTCATTTAACGTTTCCATACCAAATTCATACTCCATATACAATATATTTTGTGATATAGATTTTTGGGCTCGTTTTGTTTCTAGGAGGGTTTAGGGATTAGGATTCGGTTTTTAATTTAAATTTGGTTTAGAATTTGAATTTGAGATTTATGTAAGAGAGAAAATAATAATTTTTAATTAAAAAATATTATTCTAAAGGTTATTCAATAAAATATTAATAAAAGTCCATGATTATATTTATTTTTATCATTTTGACCTATTTTATAATAAAGCGATGAGTATACATGATGTATGTATGCACAATATGAATGATAAGCCGATAACCACTTCGTGTAAGTCTTTACATGTACTTTTGATAAATGACAAACTCATAATAACAGTCAAACCAAATCAATTCTCTAATATTTCCAAATATCATGAATTACTTAATAATCTCCAACAAATGACATGTGTATTGCTCAAAATAAAAGGTATAAACTTTAAGTTTCAAGTCATATCCGAAGCCAAAAAATGACAAACAGTTTTATTTTCTTCACTATCAACTCAAATATTTCCCGTATTCACTAAACCTCAAACGTTCCCCAAATGTAACCTTGAACAAAGAAAGTAACCAAGTTTATAGATGAGTGTTTGTTTGATCCAATACCACGTCTTTGTAAGATAAGGTTGACAACAATATCATGGCATATCTAACTCCCAAAATGAATTTCTGGTGTAAGAAACTTGGCTGCAAACCCATGTATATATAGATATAGATTTGTGAAATGTTGAACACTTTGGATGAGTATTAGTGTTGTCAAAACAAATGACCCTCTATGTTTGCTTAGAATACAAATTAAACCCTCAACACATATTCCAAATTTGCCAAGCCAACTTTCAAGACCAATGATTGACGCGACTTTTGTAGTTGCAAACTACTTTTCGACAACAAAATAATATAATTCTTCAAAAACATTTGAGCGTTGTTTGTCAAACAAATACACCATTTTAGAAAAACTAACCCTCTTAACCCGTAGAAGCTTAAAACCACAACCTTAGCACATAACAAATACTTAACTATATAGTAATTACGTGGTCCGATCTTAATCTTAAACTTCATGTAATAGATTCATCAACTTGCTTGCTTAAGCCAATCAACCCAACAGTCAACAAACATAAACTGGAGCTCAACTACATCAATAGATGCGTTAGAAGTTGCAAGTTAGCAACATAATGATACTATAACATCCTTGCGTATTTTGAATCCATTTGACATGAAATTACAGAAATGTTAACTTCGGAACCTGGATTACAAACCTCTTCTTTATCCACTACAGATGTCTTAATATTTTTGGCCATATGCTTATCTTCATAGACCTTATTAACTTTCAATGGTGTAAAACAATAACCTTCAAAACGTGACCAATCAAATTTCCACATATTAAGAGGTTATCTACTTATCCAATCGATCAAATAAACATAATTGTATACTAAACTTGACACTATACAAATATAAAAAAGCTTTAAACAAACTTAATATGAAAAAACTTATTAGTAAGTCAACTCAAAATACTTAAGACTTCACCCAATAAGAGATGCACCATATATGTTTTTTGCAAGAATAGTCTCGAATCGAACTTCATAATCCTTCTGACCTTCTTGAAGATGCACCATATAAGATTCAAAATAACTTGATAGCTCAACTGGAAAGCTTCCGACCTTCTTGAAGATATTGAAAGCATTTAGCATATAGATGAAAAACAAATTCAAGGGTATAATAAAAAAAATTGGAATGAAACTAAAATAATTTGATTACTACATAACATAAGGAATTGAAATTATAATCATAAACGACTCAAAAAAGTTCATCTTTAATTCATAGATAACTTTGTTGGAATATGATAATTTACAAATCTAGCTGAACTCACCTTCAATAATGAATATTGAAAATATAAAAAACCTGGCGTTGAGGATATCTGTTTGGGTGTCCTTTGGTAGTAACTAATTCAGTATCTTTAGTTTTTCACCAACATTTACGAAGTGACCGGTAGAATCATAGCTCGGCTACAATAAAATATACCTTATACCCTTACTGAACGAAGTAAGGTGTGACCCAATCTTTGATTGTGTAGGACTCGTTCAAAACAGGTAATAAGCAATAAAAGGGAGAGTCGCTTGTTTATTTTTTCACTATTGCAAAACTATGAGAACACCTTTTATACCCTTACTCACCTTTGACCAACAGGTAAGGCCTGATCTCCTTTAGCTTGTACATGACTGAGCTCCCTTACATCACAAAATGTACGAATGAATATCTGCAAGAACAATGTCATACTAAAGTTGTATAAATAATTAAACCGCAACTACTCTTCATTTTACAATTAGTTTTCAAAGTGTTCCTAAAACACATTTGTATATATTCTTCTCTATACGACAACGGGTAGTGGATACAAATATAAAAGATATTATATGCTTATGGTAGTACGATAATTCTATTCAGAGTATGCATCCAATTAACCCAACTGAGATCACTAAATTTACGTAGAGGGTTTGTAAAAAGGTGCTTAATGCATAGAATCAGCCGAATGAACAATCCTTATAGCAATTAAAACTTCTATAATATTAATTTATTTCTCAAAGTTGTCTCCATTTTAGCTGCTAAATTGACCTTGATAAAAACAAATGAGTTGACTTTATTCAACACTAAGTAGGGTGTCAATGACTCTTAGCTTGTATAGTGCTAGTTCAAAACAAGTAATAAGTGTATCACATATATAGAATATCTATGAAGAAAAAAAACAATTGTAACATTCTCTCACCCTGTGCTTCTTAGCTATATGGTTTTAAAAAGAGACAACACTTTCTTTTCTTTGATTCGTGACTTAACTTGTTATGAGAACGGATTTTAGGATAAGTGATTTTGTTTTAGTACCTTCACTATGAACACAATGTCCCACTCTAATACTTTTTATTGTAAGGAAAAAATATATGTAAAATATTTGAAATTTGACAAATCCAAGTAGAACAATAAATTAGAACTATGATTCAAAGCAAAACATATATAGTTATGGCTTGAGTGAAGATGTACCTGATGAATGGTTGGCACTAAAAGTAACAAAATGATCATTGACAAACCTTCTTGTGATTTGGTAGCATGAGTTTATTCACCCTTAAACAAACCTTCGTGTGATTTGGTAGATTACAGAAGGCTTGTGGATTTCTTTGCTAAATTTTCACACTTTGGCCACTATAAATGGATGGGTACTGCTGATTTTATTGCTGCAAACTGAAAAATTCTGCAAATAGTTAACACAAGCAAAGAATATCCCAAGTATTCGAACATAAGTTTTTGAGCAAGGGTGAAATAAGTAGTTATAATAAGCTCTTTGGAAGTTGCTTGAATGGACTCTGCTATGACCATTTCAGTAGAATATTCAAAGATGCCCAACTGCGTGATAATGAAAAATACATTGACAGTTATCTAAGGTAAATTATATTTCGAATAAGATTGTAAATCAAGTATATTGAGAATTTTATTTCCAATGCAAGTTTGGGAGCACTTGTATAGGTTTATTCAAAAAAGTTTCAAACTTACAACATAAACCAGCAAAAACACTTAACAGTTTTGACATGTAAGAACAACATATCATAAAACTTATAGGAACACAAATTTGTCTCATATGCATATATCAGACCTAATACTATATTAGTAGAAGAAACAGGTCATGCAGGTTCAAAGTTGACAAAGGTCTAATTTTAATGCATAGCCTCCTAATCTTTATTCAATTTTTTTTATTAATATTGTAACAATTTTGTTTTTCGTTTTATAATTAACAAATTTATTGCCCTAAAAACTTATGGAACAAAAAAAAGTTTCCAGGTACACCAAACCAATGTGACTCATTTCCATCTAAACCTATTGCGACCTGTGACCCAACCCGTCCAACATGACCATCTTGCCACTCCTACCTGGTATGTAGGTATACATATTCCAAAGAGGCATCAAGTCTAGCTACACACATATTCCTTAATCTCTCTGCAAGGCTATCATCGAAGCTAAGTAGTTTGCCTGTGCCGGCAGTCTCAAAAGCTTTATTTACCTCAGTTCTCAACTACCTTATTCATAAATCAGATTGCCATACACTTTTAAAATTATTCTGCCGTAGATAAAAAATAAAAAATTTACAAATCAATTATCAGCAAGACATGATCGTAGTAGAAAAATGTCTTTCCAAAATACTTGTCTGTAGCATTTCCCTTTTCCACATTTCCTTCACACACAAGTACAAAAAAAACAGTAAGTAAATCAAATTTATACGTACTACCAGACCACTTTCCCTTTTCCACATTTCTTTGAAAAAGTTAAGTAATTATGATCTGGGCCAGATTGGGGAAGTCAAGTAACGGATTAAAATGCGAGTTTTTTTAAACAGGTCAAAACCATATCAGTTATACATTAAGATTACTTACAATCACTTTATTTATCGAGAAATTCTAAGCTCTATAAGCAATCTTTGTGCTAAATACTGATCCCAAATCAAAAGGACAAAATACTCAACCCATTGAAGAAATTTCATTTATTTTTTCTTAAATTCTTTATTTAACCTATTTGACCTTTAAAATAAAAACACAACCTGATGGGTCGAAAGTGTCGCATCAGGGTAAAATTAATATATACATGTTGCTCATTCTTTGCATAATGTTGAATAATTACTCCATTAGCAAGGATATTTCAACAAAAAACTAATAGTAGAAACATTTCAAATAATGAATTAAAATAAAGAGGATAAAAGACCCATGGAGGCAAACCTAATATCACAATTCTCTGAAGCGGCCGTAACCGTCCTACATATCATCTCTCTCTGCCTGAAATAAGCTCCCACATTTGCTTTATTAGATTGCACATAATAAACAAAGTGTTTATTACCCTATATATTACAGAGCACCATTTAACTTTTGGTGAAGCAATAGGTTCGTCATGTGTTTGAAATAAACATGTTTGCACGAACATGATAAAAACTTAAACATACTTGAGTACCATTCTAATGTAGTAGAAACTAATGTAAGTTCTTGTCATGGAATTAAGGAGTTCATGTATAAATATCTAGACTGATATTGATTATCTGTTTAGAAGACCTTTAATAACGCAAGGAATACTTAGATGAAAAAAGCTTACATCCTAATTAAAATTTTCTTTTTTGCAGATATTTAACAACAATGTTTTTGATATCTTAATTAGATTAATGGAATACTTGCTGACCATTTAGGATATAAGCTTTTACTCTTATAAGGAAACCATTAATTTTTTACATACGCATAAGTTAGTATTCACAATTCCACTATTAATCTAAAGGTTGTTCCATGACATGTTTTGTGCTATTAATTCCATGACACTATTAATCTGTCTGCAGAAAGAAGATATAAGCTTTGTTAAAGGCCTGCAAGAATTCCATTAATAGTGTATCTGCAGACCATTTAAGATATAAGCTTTTAATCTTCTCTTTTACAGACCATTTAGGGTATCTCCTTATACTTGCAAACCATTAATTAGGGTATAAGCTTTTAATCTAATTCCATGACACGTTTGTCTTTTATTAATAGTGATTGCAAAAACACTATTAATCTAAAGAGTTCCTTCTGTTTGATAAAAGGCGAGCAAATTACCTAATGTTGTTTGAGAGCAACACCACCTTTCAAAGACATGCCCAAGAATAGCTGTGACATACATCATTTCCATGATTGCTTGTTCCTTCTCCAAAAACAACCTTTTCCCTAGATGGAAAAATCAAACTCATATTTAGGTACCGTTTACAACAAAGTTTAATAATACTATGTTGTGTCTACTTGTATCGCTTTTTGAGGTACCATTTACATCATTCGAAATATAAAACTACATTCATATATACTTTTAATACTTAAAAAATATTAAGAGAAACTTACATTAATCAATCCTTGAAAAATAAACTCATTGATGCACCACACCGAATGCATATTTAGAAATGAGACAAACAACATCTAATGAAAATGGCGAAAATACATGAAGGTGGATTAAAGTTTGAACTAACCTTGTAAGTTGCAGAATTTCTGTGACAAGACTACTTGCACGAAACACATATACCAAATTTATTCAGACTTTATCACAAACATATGGTGCGCTAAACCATCAACGATTTTAACAAATTAGTTATATTTCATTAGGTCTTGCTTGGATTTACCTATTGTACTTTAAAAAAACATCATACTATTCACGGAGTATTACATTACTGCAACATAACTATAACATTTCACTTTTCACTATCCAGGATGCCTTCCACTATTTCCAGCAACATGACAATTGACAAATACCGTTGAATAATAGCCCTCAAACATCATCTTAATCTATGACTTCCATTATTTCACTTCTCATTACTACAGAACACGTGAGGCCCATTTTTCCCTGCATAAAAAGCATCATGGCACTCAAACATCATGTTAATCTATGACAATCAGGAGGAGGAAAAAAAAGAATGCAAGCAATAAGATATTCCTAAAATCCTAAGTTCTTATGTAGTAATCAAACTCACATAAAGGCTCATTGATAATTTGTAACAACCGGCAATTTTCAGAACTTTCAATTACTATTTAACCCTTTGACTTTTTGACTTTTTGATCTTTTACGGTCACATAAAGACGATTACCGCATAGCCTGTAAATTTTTGAAACATATTTAAATAATAAATCATATTTATTATTACTTATCTTTCATTTACAAATTT
The DNA here is from genome assembly GCA_026074375.1 of Tanacetum coccineum. Classification (NCBI taxonomy): domain Eukaryota; kingdom Viridiplantae; phylum Streptophyta; class Magnoliopsida; order Asterales; family Asteraceae; genus Tanacetum; species Tanacetum coccineum. The sequence continues at coordinate 31,380 of BQNB010062176.1, forward strand.
ATTTTTCAAACTTATTTGAAACGAAAACGAAAAGATATCTCGCAAATGATGAAAAACAACATATAACGTGTATCGACGCAAAAATAATTAAATTATAATTAATTATCGCAATTCATTTCATAAAAATATTTAATAAAATATTTCACATTTTATTCAAAAACGTTTGTTAAATAATTTACAGGCAACGCTTACCCATGACGCCCAATGGTTATCAAATAAATAATGATCATTTTAAATAAATTTTATAAAGCATTTATGAAATAATAGTCGAGTAAATACTCACTTTTCGTGGAAAATTATTTTGAACGCAACGATGTAATTTTCGTGTCTTGAATCAAAAGTTAACTAGCCTAGATGTGTCTCGAACCATTATTTAACAAAAATTACGTTTTCAGTTCCCCCCTCAAGTATCATACATCTTGCACTTTGTTTTGAAACATTCTAGTATAAATAGGATGCCATTAGGGTTTCTTCTCATTATTAACCCTAGCCTCCACACACATATCTTCCTCCTCCCCTCCTCTCATTTTCCGGCGAACTTCCGGCCGATCTTCGGTCAGCCGCCTCTCCACCACCTTCACAACTTTCGCAGCCACCACCAGCCGCCGCATCATCATCTCCACCAACACATCGTCATCACCATCCCTCTGCCACCATCTCACAGCTGCCGACGCCACCTCGGCTGCCACTCCACGAAAATCACCACTACTGTCACCACACCGCCTCCACCTTCACACCACAGCCGCCACGGCTCACCTCACAATAGCCACCTTACCTCCACCATCTCCATCCAACACCATCGCCGCACCTCGCTGCCTGACCCACCTCGTCGCCACCACAGCCGACATCACCACCAACATCATCACCTCCACCACTACTGCGGCTTAGCCGCCGTACCTCCCACCACCACCATTTCACTCCCCATATTTTACAAGTTTGGATGGTTGTATTTGCTTATGCTTATTTTTATTTGCTTTTTCTTGATTTGGTTTTCTTTTTGGATTTTTTTTACTAGTATACACACCCAAAGGGGTGTTTGTTTTGTGTTTGTTTTTGTGGTTAACTGCCCAAAGGGGGCGTTTGGATCTGAGTTTAACAAGCCGTCGTATAGGGGTGTTTGTTTCGCTGTGTAACAACCACATATGGGGCATTTGGTTCGTTGTTTAACAGTGGAGTGTTTGGTTCAGCTATAAGGGTGCGTTTGGTACAGCCCGTTAGGGTGTGTTTGGTTATACTTGTTTTTGGTTAATTGTTTAAGTTCGTTCAGATATATATTGAGGTATTTTGCAACATGGATTTGATTAAAGTGGAAAACGTTGAGTTTTGTAAAAATAGGAAACGTTGTATAAACGAATAGGTCATGTCGAAATTTCTAAAAATTTCTATACTTAGTATTTTTACTAAAATTTCTATTATTTTAGAAAACCGATAAAAGAACGAGATATAGAATTAAGATTATTAATTCGTAATGATACAATAAACCGGTGAAGAAACGAAAACTGTATTTTTACTAACGAGACAACTAATTAGCTAAAACCCGTAACGAAATAGTAACTTATAAAATATTATTTATAATTTTCGACTAATAGACAAAATAGTAACTTTTGTAAAAACTTTAAAACCCTCATTTATCTAATTCGTAACTTTAAAATATGTGTTTACTTTTATACAAGAACTCTTTATTAATTTATTTGGTGATTTCCAAACACGTGTCGAATTATATTGTTACAATTATTTTTCTCACGTTTCTTATAAATACCTGCGAAATATTATATACTTTGAATATATATCCTGCTAGTCTTTCTTTTTCTTATTTTTTTTCTTGTTTTTCATATGTAATATATACGGAATATATTACATACTTTGCTTTTACCTTTCGGTTTATTGTATTTAACCAACCACCAAACTATTACTACTTGAAATTCAAATCATTTATCAACGTGTCGCGTTGATGTACTCATCCATCAGAAAACCCCAATTCATCATCCTAAACTAGTGGGTCTTAGCCGTTAAGTTAAGCTGCATCTTCTTGGTCGAACCGTTTCGGTTTTCGTTGTGTTTTGCCTAATGTTTACATTTCTGTAAATTGTTCTGCAACATCGAGGTGAGTTCATAGCCCCACGTTTTAATACTTTTACTTTACTATTTTGGGGTGAGAACATGCTCGTTTACAAACTTATTTACTCTAATGATTTCAAACTCTTATAAATGTTCGTTTGCAAACTTGGTTACATGATTGATATCATACTTTGTTTTACTTATGGATGTAATTACTTAAAGCCTTTCTTTTGGAAATACATTGGTTGATTTTACTATGGACACAAGTATCTTGATCTACTTTCCCTGTTTACGTGTTGTCTAAGTTGCGAATAGACCACTAATGCCCGAACTATCATGAACCGTTAATTTCTTGACAGACTGGCTGGTTAAGTAAGCGCGAGTGTTATATATAGATCTATTGAGATTAATTATCTCTATCCGGGTGAGTAGCGCTCACTATAAAGAAAAAAAAGAAAAAAAGAAGGAAAAAAAAGTTTAATAAAAAAGGTCTTAATAAAAGGGAACAAACAAGTAAAAGTAATCCATGTGAGAAAAAATAAAAACAAAGAAAAGGTAAATAAGAAGAAAAGAGGCTGTTCCGGAAAGGAAATATGAAGTTTAAAAAGAAAGTTATGTAAGCGCTCACTACCCATAGGGGCATCACCGCGACCAAACAGGACATAATATACCCATGACCGGATTCTTCACACTATGGTGATCTTGGTCAGATACCCCTAGGGAGAATATTAAGTTTCTTTTTGCATATAATACGTTGCAATCGAATTGAGCCTTCAATGTCATAGAGCTTAGCGCAACAGTGAATACTTTTCATGTGAATATTGTATTTGTTCAACATACGTCTCATGTGCATTAGACTATTGAAATCGTAAAACAACTAAGATTGTCCACACAAACGTTTGGAAATCTTGTGGTCCGCCTCGACTTTGTTTGAACTTTCCAATTGCTAAACAACCTTCGGCATAAAACTGTCTAAGTGCGCGAAGCATTATTTCTCTAAAACGTTTTTTATCATTGCTTGGCACAAATAGCTTTACTTAAACCTTTGAATTCCCTCAACTTTATGTTCTGACCGTGGTTTTTAGGCATGTTTTCTCAGAGTGTTTAGCCTTTTAGGACTTCTTGACGAGAGCTATATGGAAGTCTCTACTGCAATATGATACCATATATCAAGACTTTATTTCTCATTCATACTCGTTGTCATTTGAAAACCCAATTAGCCTTCCGCTACATTTACACGTACCGTAAATACATATTACTTCCTTTGAATCTTGTAAATAGCTTATCTATTTTTAACACAATGCAAAACAGCTTCTAAAACAATGCAACGAGTTATGATTTTCAAAACGTCCATTGGTGGTCGTTCTCTCGTGCCTTGTGTTCGAAATATGATGACGTCACGCCCTCGGACACGTATTCCGTCTAGGCCCCGTTTAGGGGTGTGACATAATTCTTCAATGCACCTTATAAATACCAATCAGTTCATACGCATCATTTTCATTGTAGCATTCTTGAAAAATAAATGAATAAAAAGATTCATTTGAATGAACTACAATGCAAGAAGATTAGAATTAATCACGGTAAATAATTACATACCCTTTGTATCGTCACTAACATTTCCATGGAACAACTTGCAAGCATATAACTATAGTAAAAACCTAACTTGAATTTTGCAAACATGCTTATTCATAGGTTATGAATGGAGGAATCATCATGTACAACATCATATGTTGGTTATAAGGAATCATCATGTGCTCTGTTTTTTCCATACAAATTACAATAACACAGAAAATATTTATCAAACAGTTGGTGTGCATAAAACACACACATAGAACATAACCTACAAATAATTTGTCTCATTAATCGATATCATCTGCTAACAACTATATTTAAAAATGAAAAAAGATAAAACATGCCAAACCAGGTTAATATTCCTCAATCGAATCCAATATTCGTACATGAGGCGGTGGATCTACTCAGCCGAGTTCAACGGGTTATGGACAACAATGTTATGACACATAGATCCACGGATGTGGTTTTTAAACGCATTGGTTTTGCAATTCAAAAAGGCTAGCGGCGGCTCGTCTGCCTTCCACCACTACGTAAATCTCATTTTTTTTCCTTCTAGTTGCTATTTTTAGATGATTAATAAAATTTAAGATGTAAATATCAAAGGATTAAGTTATCAGTACATGGTAATGTTTACAATGCGTAGGGACTCTACATGGTTGTGGGTATAAAACCAGATCCCTATTCTAAGAAAGAAAAAGGGTAAAAGCCATAAATTACCAACGTACTTTTTAAAATTTCCTGACTTGAACCCTTTACCTTTTTATTAACACCGAAACCCACGTACTTTTAAATTTTTAACCGACTTGAACCAAACGTTTATACCGTTAGTTATTATGTGGCAACGTTAGTCCATTTAGCTAACGATCGCTTTGCATCGTTAGCCCTTATATGATTTTCTTTATATGATTTTTTACGTTTTCGCTCGTTTTTTACGTTTTTGTTCGTTGTTTTACGTTTTTGTCCGTTTTTTAAGATTTCGTCTGGTTTTTACGTTTTCGTCTGTTTTTCTTACGTTTTCGCCCTTTTTATACGTTTTCGCGTGTTTTTTACGTTTTCGCCCGGTTTCTTATGCTTTCATACGTTTTATTACGTTTTCGTCCGTTGTTTTACGTTCTCGTCCGTTTTTTTACTATTTCGTCTAGTTTTACGTTTTCGTTTGTTCTTTTACGCTTTCG
>BQNB010062177.1:0-33018 GCA_026074375.1 Tanacetum coccineum
TTAATTAGTTAAATTGGTTTATCTTCTTAGTAGTTTCCCACTATACCAATTCCCTTGACTGATAAAACAAATTTGATTCCTCTCATTTATTCTCTTACAATATAAACTACAAAATGTGACAACCATTTAAACTTAGATTTTAAACCATCCTCTTAGCTCTAAGGACGACCTCGGATTTACCAATCCTACACTACACACGACCGGGTTCTCTGCCCATTAGTGCGTTGTAGACTATAGGTAAAATGAGTATTATAAATTTAAAACTTGGTAAATAATATTTAAAAGAAAATACGCATCAAGTTTTTGGCACCGCTGCCGGGGAGCTAAATAGGTTTTAAATTTGAGTTTTGTATATATTTTATTCCTGTATATTTAATTTCTTAACATTTATTGTTTTCTTGCAAGAGCACAATCTACTCGTATCTTGTGTTTGATTTTTAGGAATCATGGAAATAGGGCCTGATATTAAGAACATGACGCTTAACTAGTACTTTAAGTATGAAGCTAAGAAAGAAAGGCAATCATGGAGGAATGTTCGATCCAAAAGTAGTCCAACAAGGTATGAAGGGGAGGATTTTAACTCTTCTCACCGTGACGAGAGTATAACTTTGGATTTTCCGCATTACTATGAGGATGCGTTTGTCGACAAATATTACGCGTTACCTCCCCTACTTCCTTGTTTCCGAACTTCCCAACCACATAACGAACGTAGTTACGAATCTCCTAATACAAGAAATGAAGTGGACATTGATAGCATGACAATAGCAGAATTTAATCTATACATTGCTAGACAAATGAAAAATCCACTAAATAATCCCTCATATGGTTTCACATCCCAATTTTTCGCTCAACCACCAAACACACCTAACACTCTTATGGATAAGAAGGATTCCTAATTCGATGAGATCTTGGATGACTTGTTCAGAATAGGAGCTGAAAACCTGAGGCGAATGGGGCAAGATAAAGTTCGGAATGGGTGTGACAATAACACATCTAGGGATATGAATCATGAAAGTGGTAATCTTCTTAACTTTCCTATTTTTCCGCTACTGATGAATTTTCTAGAATTTGTGAACAGGATGTTGACATGGAGAAAGAGGAGGCTCAGGTGGAAGATGATGATGATGGGGATACTTATGATATTTAGGATATTACGGTCGAGGACGTTGAACTGATTAGGCAATTTCTCACGCCTAACGTCAATGATGAAATTGACGAAGTAATACAACCTTTGATCCTACAACCCATTCACACCACACCACCTAATGATGATTATGTATCACCGGCTACTAAATCAATTTTGGATGAACTTTTGGAAGAATTCGGAGACGAGATCTTGAATGTAACCATGGTTGACGAGGAGGCTAAATTTAATCCTACTAAGGATATAAAGGAGCTTGAAAGACTTCTCGCTAAAGATCCTCAGTCATATTTTACGGAAATACAGGTGCATTCAGTTAGCACTAAACCCGAGCCTTTCATTCATACTCAACCAATGAGTCCCTTATACGAAATATTTGAATCATATGAGTCATCAACCAAACCGTATAAGGTATATATGTAAATGAAATCTCCTTCCAGGTATGGTCTTAAATCATCATTTCCCTACTGTTGATAGAAATAATGACTAAAAACATTATTAATATTTTTCACATCTTTACGTTTTGATAATCACAAAATATAAAAACGTTCAATGTAAAATTAAACGTAAACAAATTTCTTCTTTGCATCTAGATGTCTAAGCATACCATCAAAAATTAATTTAGAAAAATTATACTTCTGATTAGATGTTAAGCAAATTCTACATTTAGTTGGTTTTGTATGTTTCTTACTTAGTTTTGCAGGTTCTAACAGCAAGGGGGCGGAATTCTAAGTCACTTTGCCTTGTAATTGTATGGTAAAATTGTTGCTGATTGCAGCAGTTACGGCGTAACCGTCTGAGTTACATATTAATCATTGAAGTACGGCCGTTAATCACTTTTCAATGTTAGCTCGTAACTGAACTTAATCTAAATTTTTTGAAATGGTCATCCACATAATTACGGCGTAACCCAATCCATGGTTAGGCCGTAACTCTGTCTTGCAAAACCTTTAATATGTTTGAAATTTTTACAAAACCGTATATAATCAAATGGACGTTGTGGGTATATTCTCTGGAAACCCTCACGAGACTTCACTCATCCACTTGGGCTACCAAGTGGTTTGATAGAACCTAATAACTTGATAGGTTCTTTTATCGTTTTAACTTAGCTCGAGTTGTTTATATGTTTAGGACCTCAATTAGTGATCATGATAACAAAGCACAAATAACATATATGCACAGCGGAATTAAACATAAGAACAATGTTATCATCAACAAGGTTTTTCTTCATTATCATTCACTCCAAGCCCCAATTCTACTTTGATCAATAGTAGAACAGTAACATCAATAAACTGTAATAGGAATCATAAGATCCTTGAGGCTACACTACATAAACTAGACGTCTACATTTTCCCTTGGGATACACACACACGTTTTTCTGTGTATATATAAACTACACGACCTAATGTCTCTTTATATAGTAGAGATCATCTAGGTTTACAAAGGATAAGAACAAATATAATTAGGAAACAAATAATATCTTCCTGACTTTTATCTTTATCGTTTATATCTTTTATCTTCTTAAGGAGATCTTTTATAATCTTCAAAATCTTCCATCTTTGGAAAAATTCTAACTTTGCATTTAAGTCCTTCTTGTTTCATTCTTTTATTTATTTTCTCTTATCAAATCAAAAATTCCCAACAATCTTCCCTTATTTGATGATGACAAAACAAACAAAGTCGTGTATAGAAAAAATAGTATATACGGATTCGGATCATGTGGGAGATTACGTAGATCGCAAGAGCACTAGTGGTGTTTGCACGTTTATGGAATCTAGAATTTTTACAAACACTTTAAAACCATAAATTAAAAAGCGGTAAACTATTCAACCCCCCCCCCTTCTAGTTTTCCACACCTACCTTATAGCAAATTTACACCCAAATGGTGTTTATTGCTACTTCCACCCACACTTGATCCCAAGTGAGGGGATGGACACCCTATTACCTTGTAAATAAGGGTGGAGTCAAGCTAAACACTCAAACAAAAACAAGCGCTTCATGGGAGGCACTCCATGCCTACCTTTAGATTTATGTTTTGTTTCATTTCCTTTCTACACATAGCTGGTTTTGTATGTTTCTTAATTAGTTTTGTAGGTTCTAACAGCAAGGGGGCGGAATTCTAAGTCATTTTACCTTGTAATTATATGGTAAAATTGTTGCTGATTGTAGCAATTACGGCGTAACCGTCTGAGTTATGTCATAATCATTGAAGATACGGTGTAATCCTCTCTATGATTACGCCGTAACTAAACTTAATCATAAAATTTCAAATTGGTCATCTACATAATTATGGCATAACCTAGTCATTGGTTACGCCATAATCCCTTCTTGCAAATCTTTAAATGTTTGAATTTTTTACAAAACCGTGTATATTTGATAAATGAACTTTATAGGTATGTTCTCTGGAAACCCTCATGAGACTTCACTCGTCCACTTAGGCCACCAAGTGGTTTAAAAGGTTTATGCTTTTGGTGTTAGTCTTTCCTGCAGCTATACAGGTAATGCACATGTGTGGTGTTAGGATGATATTCAAGCTACAAGAAAGCATCCCAAACTAGACTAGTTGGATGCTATATAGGTGATGATGAGTTGTTGGAGAGTTAGATGTTGCTCGAGGAAGCATACTTGGAGCATGGGTTAAAGCATGCTGTCTCTTTATCTTAACGTTGCAAAGATAGGGAAAGTTAAATTCATTTCCATTCTAACACCTTAATATATTTCACTTTTTTATTTAATCAGAATGTAATTATACGACTTAAAGTTTTGACCTCGCTTTATTGTTGGGGGATTGGCCTTATTATAATAATTACCTTGTTGATTTTAATTGCCTGGTTATTTTTGCTTAGTTTACTGTATTGTGGGATATAATTATATTTATTATGAAGTCTTTATATGAAATATGGCTGGAATTGTTTGTTCTGTATTAAATTGTTTAATAATTTATTGATTATGCACAACAATTCACATTGATAATTAGTTTGTGTATGGTTTAGTACTTTCGTTTTACCAGGAGTATTGTAATTCAATTAAAATGAGTGTGACAGATTGGCATGGTTTGTTGGGTTAGTAGTAGGGGTATTAGGTGGAGCAGGCTTTTGACGTGGGGTGAATAAATTTGTATGTGCATAGTGCGGAAGGTGTGTGTATGTGTAGGGAGGGGGGGGGGGGGGGGGGCTGGGCGGGTGATTGGTTTTGGGATTTTTTGGGGTGGGTGGGGTGGGGTTATTGTTTGTGAAATCTTTGTGGGGGGGGGATTCTTTGAGGACGATAGTAGGAGGGCGATGAAAGAGACATGTATCATCATATATTCTAAGTCCATATCATTCTGAAATGAAGGAGCGGGCGTGTGAGGCCGGGCGGGAAAGGGGGGAAGGGGAGGGAAGGAAGAGAAAGGGAGGGAAGAGAGGAAATGAGGGAAGAAGGAGAGTGAGAGCGAGAAGAGGATGAGAGGGGGGGGAGATCAGGGGGGAGGTAGGAGGAGGGAGACAGCGTAGAGTGGCGCGGGACGGGGGAGCGGTAGGGACGGAGGGGGAAGGGGGAATGAGGCAGAGGGGAAGCAGTGAGGCGGAGGGAGGCGGCCGGATAGGGGTCGCCGATTGCGGGCTGTGAGGTCAGAGAGGGATATATTTAAAAATCTAAATTAACAAATATTCCCCTCTTCTGTCTACCCATATATATCTCCTCCACTTTCTCCTCTATATGACTTTTCACAGTGACCTTAGTTAAACCACCCCCCCCCCCTTTGTTAAACCCTAGTTTCCTACATATTCAAATCACAAAATTACTTTTTTTTTTTTTTTGCAGAATCATTCTTTTTGTGCAAAGAGCCCTTGGGTACACAATGTTGAGCCATTTCCTTTGTGGTTTTTTTTAAACCCAATTTATATAGTTTGTTTATCGTCTTACACCATATTGCCCTTGCACTACCATTGTTAGTTTCGTAGTCCATGATCGGTGATAGAAGTTGGTTGATTTATTTTGGTATTTCACTTATGGAAAGTCACACAGGTTTAGGATATGGAGGGTATGTGAAGAATTGTCAGGTTGGTTCTAAGATGTAGTTAATTCTCATAAGTAGGGGGGGTTATCTCATGTATATATGTGTTTGTATTGTAATTTCCATTCCAATTGTTATCCTTTGTCTTGCATAAAAAAGAATAAAAAGCATGCAAGCAAGTGTTTATTATAGCTTGATTAAAATAAAATTATTATCAGCTTATATGTCTTATGGTGGTAGCATTCCTGCCTGATTTATGTGGTATATGATTATTCGTCTTTGTTTAACGGGTTGTTCTTATAAACTCGTTTAATTTCTAGATTCACAGTTGGTTTTAGCTTATTTTTGTTCAATGTGGGCATTGTTAACTTCTCAAAGTGGAGGAAGGTGATAGAATTGGTGTGTATTTGGGTTGATTTGTGTTGATTTTACCTCAAAATTAAACAAAAAATTAAGCCAATAATTATTGTTCATTGATGATGACGGCGAGAGTTAATGCGTCTTTCTTGCTAGTTAGTTATATAAGAGATATGATGCATTTACACTACAATTTCGTTTTAGCATTAAACTCGTTTGTATTAATGAAGTACCCCTTAACTTTTAACCACTTAATTTTTTCATTATGGGGGATGTGAATGCGACTAGTGGGACTAGTATAAGTTTCAAAAACTCCTATACAGTAGAGAGTAGATTGTGAGCACTTAGGGAAAACTATTCGTTTTGGTCTTTTTTACACATTTATATTGAACTCGACTATGCCTTATCCTAACTTTTGTTTTACTCTAATGTGGGAATTGAATGCAATCATGTATGTCTATTCCATCGTTATGGATGTGTATATATGGTTTGACACCCTTGTTGGTGTAACACTTTTGGTGAAAGATTAGAAGATCCATACCCTATATCATTCTTCATTTACATTTTGGGTTTTGAAGAATGAGGGACTTGATGCTTGATCAATATATTTTGTTTCGTTACACCAATCGCCTAGCCTACCATGTAGTTTCGTAGTCCATGATCGATGAGTTGTTGATTTATTTTGGTTTCACTTGTGAAAGTCACAGGTTAGGATAGAGGGTATGTGAAGAAAGTCGGGTTCTAAAGATAGTTAATCTCAAGTGGGGGGATACTCATGTATATATGTGTTTATATTGTAATTTCCATTTCATTGTATCCTTGTCTTGCATCAAAAAAAAGAATAAAAAGCATGCAAGCAAGTGTTTATTATAGCTGATAAAAAAAATTATAAATCAGCTTATATGTCATATTGTGGTAGCATTCCTGCCTTGTTCAAGCTGGTAATGATTATTCGTCTTTGTAAAATGGGTAGTTCTTAAAAACCCGTGTCATTTCTATCTCTCCCTTCTGTTTTAAGTCTATATTTGTACAATGTGGGCATTGTACATCTCAAGTGGAGTAAGGGAGATAAAAATAAGTTATTTGGTTAGATTATGTGCTGATTTTACCCAAAATTAAAAAAAAATTAGCCCATAATTTATTGTTCATTGATGATGACGGCCGAGTTAATGCGTCTTTCTTGCCTAGTTTATAGAGATTATGAGGCATTACACTACATTTCTTACGCATTAACTCGTGTATTATGAAGACCCCTTGACTTTTAACCCTTAATTTTTTCCTTATGGGATTTGAATGCGACCAGTAACTAGGAGATTGTGGACTTAGGAAACTATTCATTTTTGTCTTTATTTAACACCAATTAAATGTGCACCTATGCCTAATCCCTAACCTTTTGTTTTACTCTAATGGGGGAATTGAATGCAATCATGTATGTATATTCCATCGTTATGGATGTGTATATAAGGTTTGACACCCTTGTTGGTGTAACACTTTTGGTGAAAGATTAGAAGATCCATACCCTATATAATTCTTCATCCTAACCTTTGGTTTTGCTCGAATGAGGGAGTGAGCAATCATACATGTCTCATCCGTCATTGCGGATGTGTATGTGTGGTTTCGTCGCCCTTGTTGGTGTAATGCTTTTGGTTAAGATTGTACTAAAATTACCCTGGAAGCCTTTGTGTTTTGTCAACCCATTTGCCTTTCTGAACAGTTGCATCTAGACTTCAGTTATGGAGATTAGTATCCTTACCAAGCTTATGATAGAATACTCTCCATGACTGAGTAGTTGAGTGATCACCAAAAATAAAACACATAGATTAGTGAGAGTATAAGTGTGATTCGTTTTTTCTTTTGTGAGGTGCTCGGTTTGGAATTTTCTAGCATAAGTAATTTTTAAATTCATATCTTCCTCGATTACTTGGGAGATATCTTTTTGAGAATTATTTAAAAGGTTCTACTTGAGGGCAAGTAGAAGTCAAGTGGGGGGGGGGGATATTTGATAACATCAAATATTTAATACTTTCATATGTCAAATTCCCACGTTTATTGCCTTGCTTTATATCATTTTTATATGAATTTGGTACTTAATTCATTTTTATTTCAAATTCAGGTAATTAAAGGCATTGGAGTGAAAAAGGCGAGAACTAGCCAAAAATAGTAGAAATACTAATTTATTTAGTAGAATTACTTAAATCATTGGATGGCTACTATATTTCTCTAGGAAGCAGCTTATGAGCCAAGTGAAGTATAGTACCACTACATTATTCTTTAGTAGGGGTACTATATTTTTATAGATGAACGTGATCGAAGAATTGCAAACTTAGAAGAATTACGGCGTAACCATCCTGCAAGAGTTACGCCATAATTAATTATTATAAAGAAGACATAGATGCTGACTAAGGGTTATGGCGTAACGCGTCGATGTAATTACGCCGTAACCAATTTTAACACTGAATTATGGAATGTTGCGTCAGAAAGATTACGGTGTAACTCGGTCGGTGGAGTTACGTCGTAATGATGACTCATCACAGGGACTTATTATGTGCAAAAAATATAAAGTTTCAAGGATTGAGTGAAATTATAAATGAACTTCAGGGACCAAACACGTCAAAGGGCCAAAGATCATATTTAGTATAAATATGACATCAAAATTGATATTAAAATCTCATTTGGTGCTTTTTGTTTGCCGACACATGAAACAAAAGATGAGAAGAAAAAGAGCAGGTTGCATGCCTGCTTGATTCGGGTATAGGGCAAATCATTTTGGGGTTCGCCACGGGATCCAACTAGAAGATTAGGAGTATTATTTTAGCATGATTTGTACATAATTCTTCAACTAGTAAAGCTTGATTTTAATTAATTATTTTTAATGATTTATTTGATCTCGGCTTAATTTGTTGATGCTTGATATTTATTATGCTTAATTTTTGTTCTTGCCATTTAATTTGTTAATTATTCTTTGTTTATTTATTTTTGATCTATTTGTCTGACCATAGTTTCGTTAGATATCCTTATAGCTTGTCATAGATCCTTGTGTTTTGGTAATGTTGAAAGGTAGTTTTGATTGTAAGAATCGACCCGATTACCGCCTTAATTACTTTAAATACTTTAAAAAGAAAAAGAATTCTTTCAGAGAAGGTTAGTAATCTATTTAGGTTATAGACAAGTCTTTTGGATGGTTGGTACTTAATAGCTACAACTAGGATAGTTTAATATCGAGACTTTCGAGAAATTGAGATCATTGGAAGTATATGATAGACCTCGAATGTTAATTCGGATCTGTCGATATTAGAACACTAATAAAATGAGAATTAGACATTGCACTTGAGATCAGGATAATTAAACTTTAAATATTTAATTAGTTAAATGGGTTCATCTTTTTAGTAGTTTTCCACTGTATCAATTCCATTAACTAATAAAACAAATTTGATTCCTCTAATTTATTCTCTTACAATATAAACTTCTAAACGTGACAACCATTTAAACTCAGATTTTAGACCATCCTCTTAGCTCTTGGGACGACCTCGGATTTACCAATCATACACTACATACGACCGGGGTTCTCTGCCCGTTAGTGCGTTGTAGACTATAGGTGAAACGAGTTTTATAAATTTAAAACTTGGTAAATAATATTTAAAAGAAAATACGCATCAACGACTACACGTCTCAACAATTTCATAATATGGGTATCGAAGATAATGGTGGTTTGTTTTTCATTGGCCCATACAAAGAATCTCTTATTCTTCTTGATGTTTAAAAACTTTCGTAGGTTGTTTTATCTGTTTAATGTTTAAGTATGGATGCTTTGTGTTTTTCTTTTTCCTATTATATTTTTAAATTCAGTAATGCTATTTTTAATTTCCTATTCCCCCAAATTTAAATTTCAAATTTATATCATGTTGCAAAGTGTGTCACTTGCGCGTATTTTCCGAATTGATATTATGTTATGTATATTTGTATGATTCTATTTTTTTTATTTTCCAAACACATTATTGAAAAATTAAACTAACGTTATTAATTATAAGCATTACAACAAAGGAAACACAACATGTCCAATAGTACATGGCCATCCTTATTTAGACGATTTAAAAACATAAAAACTACAACAAACTACTCCAAACCAAGTTTTCTCATGTCATTTTAAACTTTGTGAAGTAGTGAAGTTGAATTAAGTGTGTGTTGTTTCGGATGCATATACATTTCCAATATTGCCTTGAGTACCGTTATCTTTCTAAGAAAGTGTTTGTAGTTTGAGCACTTTGCATTTCTTGAATGTCCTGGAAAATACCTTTGAGGTGTTGAAGGTCTTGGAGAATAGCTTGGAGGTGTTGAAGGTCCTGGAGAATAACTTGTAGTCGATGAAGCTCCAGGAGAAGTGACCAGTAGACGGACTCGTTCCTCTTTCTATTCCCGAGGTTGTTAAAGAGTAAAGAAATCAATTTTTAACAACTAACCAGATTATTTGTATATTACACAAATAAAAAACATGTGATTGTTCACCTTGGATCGTGGACACGCATAGTATAGTTTACCATGTTTGTTTCATAATATATGTACCTATTGCAATACGAAATTTACATACAATACGAAATTTAAACACAATACGGAATTTAGACTTGTCAACTCAGTGTTTCTATAAAGTAACTGAATTGTCAGAATAGTGTCATAAATCGCGTAAAATATTAAGTGAGCAACTAGAAGTCATGGACTTGTCAACTCAATGTCTACATAAAGTAATTGAATTGTCAAAATCATGTCATAAATCTCGCAAAATATTAAGTGATAAACTAGAATTCATGGACTTGTCAAGTCAATGTTTCTATAAAGTAACTGAATTGTCATAATCATGTCATAAATCGTGTAAAAACTTAAGTGATTAAATACAAGACATGGACTTGTCAAGTCATTATCTTTATAAAGTAATTGAGTTGTCACAATCTAGTAATATCAATGTCTATGCACATCTATATTGCTCATACATTATATGTAAGTTGTTGATACATTCACATTACAACATTCTTAAATCTATCAAACATAACAATGTCGACATATTCAAATAAATTCAAATGTGTATTACATTTTAATGATAAAGAGGAAGGTGTCATTATGTATGATGATATGACGTACTCACTATCAGTTGATATGGTTGTGAACATATTCTATTTGGAAATTGTATGGTTGACGTCCAGTTCCTTGGAAACAACCACAGCTTTGCAAAATAACATTAACCACGTTTTTCCAATTTCTAATATATTCATATAAGGTTGACCTTTGAACCTCGCTATGCAAAGAGTCAAATACATAAAATCTAGAGTTGGTTAAGTTTACTGCACCCATCACCTAGTGATCTCCTCCCGCATTAATGGGCATATACACCTACAAAGATAAATACAATAAATTAAGTAAGATTCAATAACGTATTGTTAAATACTAATCATATATAAAAGGTATTAAAATTTTTAAACATAAATAAGTACCCGGCTCAGTCGCGCTATGTTGTTATCTGAATGGTGAATGGTCTTTGCATTTGGTAGTCTTTGGCGACAAGAAACCCTTCTTGCAAAAAAATGGGAAACTTGAAAAGGTCGTAGGCGTAGTCATGACTTGTACGCCAAACGGGTTGGGAGACATGAATGTTACACTGAAAGATCCATCGGGGACAATGGGTGGTTCAGTTCATTACAAATTCTTTCAACAGGACGAGGGTTACGCAAGATCTATCAAAGTCAGATCTGTTTTGATACTTCGTAATGTTTCCGTGTTTACCCCAAAACCATCAAACTATTATCTTTACATTACATTGAGAAACATTGTTAAGGTTTTCGATAAGGACACGAAATTTTAATCTGATTAATGTTTAATTCTTCATTTGTCTGTTTATGTTTTTTTATCGAGTTGTATTAGAACAATTATCATCACTTGTATTGCTTGTTTACTTCATTCTCTACTTATTGTTATTATATTAAACTCAACAACGCAGTATAACGTGACCCTAGCAATAAGTTGTTAAAGGAAAAATTATATACAATATAATTTCATGCTCGTGGGTATACAAGATTATATAAAAACTCAACTAATCATAACCACAGTTCCTAGTATCCTCACACCGACAATTATAGAATGTATGAAGCATTTTATATCTAACATTTTCCTAAAATTCTTGACTTGCACCATTAACTCTTGGCTCCTCACTAGCACATAACTTAGATATTAACCAACAAGTTATCACTCCACAGTGTTTGAAGTTTGCTTGTTGATAGACCGGGCAACCCAAACCATCATTGTATATGACTTGGAAATTGTATAGTTGACGTCCAGTTCCTTGGAAACAACCACGGCTTTGCAAAATAACATTAACCACGTTTGTCCAATTTCTAATATATTCATATAAGGTTGACCTTCGAACCTCGCTATGCAAAGAGTCAAACACATAAAATCTAGAGTTGGTTAAGTTTACTGCACCCGTCACCTAGTGATCTCCTCCCACATTAATGGGCATATACACCTACAAAGATAAATACAATAAATTAAGTAAGATTCAATAACGTATTGTTAAATACTAATCATATATAAAAGGTATTAAAAATTTTAAACACAAATAAGTACCCAATCAACAACATTCCATAAAGGTTATGAACGCGTCGAACCATCCAACGTTCCAATTATATGTGGATCCGTCTGTATTATAAATTGATTTGAACGTGGGTGTACGGATGATGTCCCTGATTTGCCACTGTCCACCTAGCACCCTGTGGCCTCTCTCTATAAGTAGCTCGATCTAGGCATTCATTTGCTGATTCATAACATAGTAACAAAATGAAAATTTCTTTTTGGAAAAAATAATCCTTTATTAAACTTCTATTAATAAACTTACGTCCATGGACAACCAACCCTCTGTGTTGGATTCACCCAATTCATGATAGCCACCCATATACAAATTAGGAACTAGTCCTCGCCAAAAGAGCTCTAAAATGCTATAACCCTTGACAATCTAAATAAACAAGATAGGGGTCTAACAGAAATTACATGCACTGAGTATTACATTCTCGCCTAACCTAAAAAACCAAGATAAAATACAATCTCAATACACATAATGGTTGAATTTATTTATTATATTAAATCAAACTCTAACAATTACCTTACTAGGGTCCACGTCTTCATGCATAATGTAATCATCAGTCTGACATGCACTCATAATCAGAACATCATCCTCTACTACATTGTCATTACCAATATCGTTTCCGAGATTAAAAGGTAAAACATTAGCATTCTTCCCCTTATTCCTACTTTTATCACCCCGTTTCTTAGGTAAAAGCGTAGTAGGAGGCAAAATTGTATATGTTACATTTATAAATAAATTACAAGAAAATACAAGAATAATTAAAAATAAGTAAAGGTTTATACCCACTAGATGATGCAAGTGATGATTTTCACCCAAAACAAATGTAACTCTTTTACACCAAGCTTTGATTATTAACCCAATACCCCTAGATCATCATTATTTCTCCATGCATGACCCTATGATTACTTGAATTATCTCAGCCCCTAATGTGTATAAAATCTTGCACAAAACCCCTCTTGATCACTTTAAAAATGATGTAAACTAGCTAGGTATTCATCACAACTAGCTACAATATTTTTGATTGAGTAGATTTTTGATGGATTTGGTGTTTGAGGGTGATGGAATTTCGGCAAGACAAGGGGGAAGAGAGTAGTGTGTGAAGTTTTCTTGTAAAACTATGGGATAAGTGGTTTTGTGACTTGGTTTTATAAGATTGATGCATGCAATGGTTATCATCTAAGCAAGACAAATGTCTTGCTTTTGTTCCTCTAATTGCCACGCCTCAAATGAGGTGGTGGTGTAAGATTTGAGTTTAAATTTTTATAAACTTTGATGTTTAGGGTATAAATTTTAAGATAGGTAGGTAGTTTTGAGGCTAACGGGTATCAACGTAAAATAAAACGAGAGTTAAGACGAAACCACGAGGTGAAAACGAATATGATAAAAATAATTCTACATTAAACGGGATACTTTTCTGAAAAGTTTAATTTACGTAAGGTTCAAGACGAATAATTGTTTTAATCATAGCTCGCAATTAATTAAAACGACGATTTCAATAAAATATCTCGATGTAAATAAAAGTAATTTGTTTAAAATTTATAAATTAATTATGAGATTATAAAATAGTAGTGACCTTAAATTCGGGTTCTTACACAAAGAGTCATACACATAAAATTTAGAGTTGGTTAAGTTTACTGCACCCGTCACCTAGTGATCTCCTCCCGCATTAATGGGCATATACACCTACAAAGATAAATACAATAAATTAAGTAAGATTCAATAATGTATTCTTAAATACTAATCATATATAAAAGGTATTAAAAATTTTAAACACAAATAAGTACCCAATCAACAACATTCCATAAAGGTTACGAACGCGTCGAACCATCCAACGTTCCAATTATATGTGGATCCGTCTGTATTATAAATTGATTTGAACGTGGGTGTACGGATGATGTCCCTGATTTGCCACTATCTACCTAGCACCCTGTGGCCTCTCTCTATAAGTAGCTCGATCTAGGCATTCATTTGCTGATTCATAACATAGTAACAAAATGAAAATTTGTTTTTGGAAAAAATAAAAATAATCCTTTATTAAACTTCTATTAATAAACTTATGTCCATGGACAACCAACCCTCTGTGTTGGAGTCACCCAATTCATGATAGCCACCCATATACAAATTAGGAACTAGTTCTCGCCAAAAGAGCTCTGAAACGCTATAACCCTTGACAATCTAAATAAACAAGATAGGGGTCTAACAGAAATTACATGCACTGAGTATAACATTCTAGCCTAACCTAAAAAACCAAGATAAAATACAATCTCAATACACATAATGGTTGAATTTATTTATTATATTAAATCGGACTCTAACAATTACCTTACTAGGGTCCACGTCTTCATGCACAATGTAATCATCAGTCTGACATGCACTCATAATCAGAACATCATCCTCTACTGCATCGTCATTACCAATAGCGTTTCCAAGATTAAAAGGTAAAACATTAGCATTCGTCCCCTTATTCCTACTTTTATCACCCCGTTTCTTAGGTAAAAGCGTAGTAGGAGGCAAAATCGTATATGGACTCTGCACATAGATGCTAGGACGAGCTTCCATCCTTTCTCGATTCATTAAATTCTAAAAATAGTAAATAAATAACATTTATTAGTTTATCATGATTAGTACTATAGAAGCATAATCGAAATTAATTTTAGGATTACCGAGTTGACTGAACCAACATCTCCTGGTTATGGCATAGGGGTTTACCAGTTCGGAGTAGCCGGATGCGATGGCATAGGGGTTTGCCAGTTTGGAGTAGATGGATGTGATGGCATAGGGGTTTGCTAGTTCGGAGTAGACATATGATGACCATAAGAAGGAGTGGCTTGGACGCCTTCAAAAAAAGAGGTGTTTGCCTTTGTCATGAACATTGTTGGTCCACCCTGTGGAAACCCCTAAATACAAAATTATAATATTTAGTTACTTTTCAACCAAACAAAAATCTATGAATATTTAAATCACAAAAATTATACTTGCATGTTTTGAAATCCACTGAAGTCACTTAAACCATTATGTTGACCAATAATGATCGGTCGTTTCTTTGGTCGCGGCATTGTGCCAACTTGCAGTTCCTGCATTCAATTTTTAAATATATCATTTTTAACTATTATTACATCTTTATATATAACCCCATAAATATAGCGTTAACAATTTACCTCCATAAACTTATTCATTTTGTTGTACATTTGTTCACGGGCAACATCCTTTTGCATCAATTCCTTCAATGCTCTATCGTGTTCCTCCAAACGTCGATAATAGTCTACTAGAACATCATCTTGAGTATGTTGGTTTACATGATGCGATATTCGTGCTGGTTCACGAATATGCCCATCAAAGTATCCCTTGCTAGAAACCCACTAGTCCGATCTAGCCTCAAACTCATCTGGGGTCAATGTTGGAGTAGGTCGACATCCTTTTAAAATAAAAAGGACATTAACTATGAAATAAAATACGTGATCAAATTAATAAACTATATAATTAATAAAAACTCACATGAAAAAAACCCCAAAGCATGTTTCAATAAAACTTCTTATTGGACGCCAAGCAACTACTCTAGGATAACGCTTATCACGTCTATAAAAATGATGCGCCCCTACTCGGAACGACTCCAATATCCATGTCTAAACAAATTTACTTGTTTCAATTGGTTAACGGTATACATATAATTAATTATTATAAATTAACAGATGACATGCCTTAAATGCCCATATAAATCCCATCAATGAATACGAATTATGATTATGATCTTCTTCCTGCTCAGTGGCATATAAGGGCCGCCAACGTTTAACGTTTACATTCCTTAATTGAGAGTACAATATCAGCCAAACATACGAACCCCAGGGATACATGTCCCAATCATCTCTAACATTTGCTAACCTTAAAATCCAATCAGGGACCTTACGTCTATCCTCCAAACCTAATAAGAGCAACTGCAAAATGGCTACGCAACAAAGGCTAACAGCATCGTCGTTTATTCTAGAAAACGAGTCGCTCTTAATCTTTGCTTCCAACATTGAACCTTTTATAGGTTTACCATCTTTAGCTGAAGTAAAAATGCGACGCCTAAACGGAATAGGACCTTATTTTTTATACTCATCCCTATAATCTACCCCAAACTTTAACCTACTTCTACATGTCCCAAGAATATAAGGTTCCTAAATTAACACAAACACATAAAACTATACATTACTACACATATAAACATTAAATAAAAAATAATGATAATTAAAAAAAATTAATACCTCGTAATTATCCAAATTCATCTTAAACAAAACAAGTAAAATCCGCAGTCACCAACAACAACCAGACAACCATTGCAGCAACACCGCCTCACAACAGCCGCAAGACAACACTTCACCACCTCACCACCAAAATGAAATTACCAACTCTTATAAATGCAAATTATCAAAATCACAACAACTTTTGTAACCTCTCACTACTTCTTCCAATTCACTACAAAGAAATTTTTAATTTTTGCTATGCATATCTGAGAGATGATATAGCCTATGTTATAACATGCAAATTTATATCCAAATTATAACAAAACAACAAAAATACTGCCAAGCCATTGAAATGTCATTCATAGTTATAAATGGTTAAGTCAATTACGTTAGAAGCTTATCATTGCCATTTTGTAGCGATGAACCAACTTCCAACGCGATAATCAGCTAGGGCTCAGAAAGGGGTCTGACAAAAAAAAGTTCATCACCACAAAAACGACGCGATGAACCTACATGGCAGTTAGGGTTTCTTTTTTTTTCGTTAAATTCAACTTTGAATGTGGACCACACACGTGTATATCGAACTCATCACCACAAAAATGACGCGACGAACTAGGTCGTTTTCGAAATGTCAGACGACTTAGGTTTCTGCGGGAGAATGACCTTTGCATATGGTCCTGTACGTAAGTTTCACTTTGATAAACCTTTCACTGGATAGATGTTGACTGCTTGTAAACCAAGTGTGTGCATATTTTTTAGATGGAGATAATTGAAATATGGGAGTGAGGTTAAAAATAAGTGGGTAGATGAGGGGTGTTTGGTTTTGACAAGGGTACAATGTTCAATAAAAGAAAAATAGGACGGCGAGTAATGTAATTTGCAAGGTGTTCCATCACCACCAAGAGATGATACATGCCGATAGTACCACGAAATGACGATTAGTGCCAAATTTAACAAACCACGAGGATGTTTTTTGTAGTTCTTTCAAATATATGTATGAGGATGGACTCGTAATTCGATAACATTCTATCATTGTCATTTAATATTATTAAATGAATGAACCCCACTTTTAGTTGTATTTGTCTCCTAGTAGGAAGCCAGAAATAAGGCACTAAAATTTTTGCAGAGAAAGTTGTTTGGGGCGGCCATGGCAGCATGCAATTGCAAAGTCAGAGTGACTAACTTTTCATACCGGTTCGATCCGACCGGTGGATCATGTTTCTCCAATTTTGTCAAACCAACACTTGGTCAACACCTTAAATATTGACGCACATTATAAAACACCGGTCTATCATTATCATTATTATATTATAACATGATTTTGAACTTTAATACAGGAGAGAATGTGTGTACGTACCACATTGAGAAAAGGAAGGCACCAATGAGGTCCTCAATGAGGTCCAGTGGATGACTATCGTTGCTTTAAGTCTTTAACACTTATATTATGAACTTGGTCAGTCATAAATCATATATATACCTCGTGTGTTAGATCTAGACTTGATATGTATTACAATAGTGAATTTCCGTTTATACCATATCATATTATGTTCAAACAATGATTGGGGATGTTAATTCTTGTCAACCTTCATTATATTATGAAGTACTCATAAAAAAAGCATTACTATTGTAAATTGTAAATGCTTACATAACAATGTCCAACTCATTATCTCATTTATTTTTTAAGCACAAGTATCGTGCGTTATAGGCCTGGTTAGTACTGTAGAGAGTTAAAAAATGTGAAACGATCAATATAACTTTCTTACTTGTGATAACCTGTAAAGGAGAACGTATACTTCCAATGATCCAGCAACTAATCAACCAAACGATGATAATCAATCAACGAAAGTAACCCTACAAAAAAATGTCTTATAATGACACATAAAAAAAGTGTCAACAAAAGTAAAAAAAATGTCATTAAAAGTAAAAAAGTGTCAACAAAAGTATAAAAAAGTATCAATAAAAGATTTACTTGCTTCTCTCACACTTAAAATAGTGTAAGTAGAAGTTTAGTCAGTAAAAGTCTATTTATAATGACATTAAAATAATGTGAGAAAATATTTTTTTGCCTTTGGTGACACATTTGTTTATAAAATGTGTCATCAAATCTCAAAATTTTAGGCTTTTGCTTACACTAAAGGTGTCAATAAAAGGTTGGATTTAGTGACATTTTTTTTGTCATTAGAAACTCTGTCACAAAAAGTCTATTATCTTGTAGTTATAAATAAACAAGACACCAAGAATTTTAATGTGAAAAACCTTCTCAAAGTGAGAAGTAAAAAACCACGGGCCAAATCCAGGGACTAATCCACTTGCACGAAATCAGAGAGTACACAAGTGTTCTTTTCTAGTACAAACTAGATACAAGTTGTGATAACCGGTAACTTATTCAGGGTTAAGTATTTTTAAAATATTGTAATTTTATATCGGAGTCTTTTGATTTTGTCAGCTTTATTGGCAGAAAGCTAAAAAGTTTACTTCGGTTGATTATTTTACGTAAAACGGTTACGGTTTAACCGGGCATTGATGAGAGACTTGAGTTTCATAAGTTAATCACTTTTGATTCGTCCTTCCATTTTGGAGTGTTTTTGTGGCCTTTTAATACTTTCCAGAAAGTTTTCTCGCGCTTAGCGAAAATCGTCACGCAGCGCGTACCGACACGACAGTAAATTTGAAAACAGGTTGAATAATCGTGGGTGAATTTAACAAACTTATTTGATAAGTAATTTCGTAAGTTGAAGTAATGTTCGTCTAGTACGTAAATTGTTGAGGTATGATTTAAAAGTTATCAGAAAACGGGTGTTTTCGGGAAATTTAATTAAAGTCCGTGATGGTTGTGAAAGTGAAGTTTTTGGATAAGTCTAAAATGACAAGTCATATTTTGAAGAGGGATACTTCTAAAACTTGTGAGAAGGGTTTCGGTTAAATTTGAACTAAACTCGTATTTGGGTCCCGGCACGTCCAATAATGCTCACATGAATTTTGGGAGGTTTAGTGTGGAAATATGTCGTGTAAATAACCTAGGTTCATGGAAAAGTGTTTTTTAGTTGAATAAAAATACTAAGGAACTTCGGGTAACATTTTAAAGTGATGAATTTTGAGTTTTAAGTGAACCCGACACAAAAAGAAGCAATCCTGAGCATCCTTGGATGCTTGACCGAATATGGGACAACAAAGGGAAGACCAAGGAAAGTTTTTCGCTTGGTTGGTCCTCACATTGTACATATATTTTTGTCTTAACCTCAAAGATGCATTTCATACTTTCAAAATCAAACAAAAATAAAAAAAAACATTTCTCTCCCTTCTCTCTAGAAATCAGACGCAAGCCACAAGGGTCAAGAAACATTTTTTAGAAGATTTAACAAGAACACGGGGTTAAGAAACACTATGGTGTTGATATTTGGTAGTCTTGGGTTATAGAAAACTACATTTGGGTAGTCAGTTTCGCATTAGTCTTGCATTTCAAAACCCTCTTGGTAAGTTTTCTCAAATTAAATTTAACTTGTACTTTTGGGGTTATAATGATATGTGTATGATAGTTGTACAAGTTGATCGTCATAAAAAAATTAAAACTTGAAAACGAAACGTATGATTTAAAGGGGTGTTTGTTGCGTCGAACTTAAAGAAAAAGGGGCAAGGAGTGGTCATTTTAGTATCGTGGTTGTGGTGGTAAAATGACATGTGTTAAAAAGTGCTTATTTTGAAACCTAGCTTAAAAATAAGCTTAGTTAGGGCTTATTTGATTATTTTGGGCTTATTGTTTGTTTCGGCCCAACAAAAAAAGGAATAAAATGGTTAATGGGCTTGGCCTATTAGCTTGGTTTTGACTTATTTCTTTGGGCTTATTTTTGGCTTATTTATAGCTTATTGATTTCGGCTTATCTATAGTTTGTTTGGTTTTGGTTTATTTTGGCTTATGGCTTATTCGGTTCGGCTTATATTTTGGCTTATGGCTTATTCGGTTTGGCTTATATTTTGGCTTATGGCTTATTTGTTTTGGCTTATTTAGTTTCGGCTTATATTGGGTTTATAGCTTATTTTGAGTTTCGGCTTATATTTGGACTCGGCTTATATGTTGGACTTATATAAAAGTATAACTACTAGTGATTTTATTATAAACTAACAGGCTAACTTTAAAACTTATATTGGACCTTAAGGCCCAATAAGCGAAAACTAATAAATTTATACATTTAAGGCGGATTTTAAAAATGAAACGTGTTCGTGTTAATTTTGAAAAGTCGTTGGAGGAAAATGCGTTTTATTAGAGTATTATTGAGATATAGAATTTGGCGTTTTGTCGGAAGATGGTGAGAATTGGGAAATGTGTTCGGATGTGAGAATTTGGTAAATTGTTTAGAAGTAGATTTGAATTCTTGGGAAATGTTGTATAAACGAACGCGTCATGCCGAAATTTTGTAAAAATCCCACACTTAGAAATTATTGTGGGAAAACTTATTTTGTGTCGATTCGGTTAAAGGACGAAAAAGTGTTTTTTAGTAACCTTTAGGTGTCGAGATTTAACTATCAAACGTGGTGATGATAAAATGACAAGATTTTATAAATTCTCGTTCTAAGCCGATAAGAAGACGAAAATAATAAAATGTTACAACTTTATTTAAGTATTATATATATATATATATATATATATATATATATATATATATAATTTAATTTTGTATATATACCTTCTCGTTTCGGAGATGTTCACTCCTTTATTTGCGATCCTTAAATTCTTACTCATTCGAATTTTCTTGGATCGTTTGGACGATGTTCCATTTTACTCGTCAGTATGTTGAGTATTTTGTGTTGATGTCACACTTAGCCCAAGTGCATCGAGTTGTTTTGCAAATTTACCACACAACCATGATACCAAAACGTTTTGAAATAAGAATAAGGGTTTTGTGATGAGAACAAAGAGTTTTGAAATAAGAATAAGGGTTTTGTGATGAGAACAAAGAGTTTTGAAATAAGAATAAGGGTTTTGTGATGAGAACAAAGAGTTTCAAAATAAGAATAAGGGTTTTGTGATGAGAACAAAGAGTTTCGTAATGAGAATAAGGGTTTTGAAATAAGAATAAGGGTTTTGTAATAAGTTTTGGGCTTAAGCATTGGTTTTGGGTTTATATTTTGGGCTTTGGCCCAATAAAGTATAACTACTAGTGATTTTATTATAAAACTAACGGGCTAACTTTAAAACTTATATTGGACCTTAAGACCCAATAAGCGAAAAATAGTAAATTTATACGTTTAAGGCGGATTTTAAAAGATGAAACGTGTTCGTTTGTCGTT
The DNA here is from genome assembly GCA_026074375.1 of Tanacetum coccineum. Lineage (NCBI taxonomy): Eukaryota > Viridiplantae > Streptophyta > Magnoliopsida > Asterales > Asteraceae > Tanacetum > Tanacetum coccineum. The sequence continues at coordinate 21,630 of BQNB010062177.1, forward strand.
GGAGGAAAATGCGTTTTATTAGAGTATTATTGAGATATAGAATTTGGCGTTTTGTCGGAAGATGGTGAGAATTGAGAAATGTGTTCGGATGTGAGAATTTGGGAAATTGTTTAGAAGTAGATTTGAAATCTTGGGAAATGTTGTATAAACGAACGGGTCATGCCGAAATTTTGTAAAAATCCTACACTTGAAAAATATTATGGGAAAACTTATTTTGTGTCGATTCGGTTAAAGGACAAAAAAGTGGTTTTTAATAACCTTTAGGTGTCGAGATTTAACGATCAAACTTGGTGATGATAAAATGACAAGATTTTATAAATTCTCGTTCTAAGCCGATAAGAAGATGAAAATAATAAAATATTATGATTTTTTTAAGTATTATATATATATATATACTTTAATTATGTATATAAACCTTCTCGTTTCGGAGATGTTCACTCCTTTATTTGCGATCCTTAAATTCTTAATCATTCGAATTTTCTTGGATCGTTTGGACGATGTTCCGTTTTACTCATCAGTATGTTGAGTATTTTGTGTTGATGTCTCACTTAGCCCAAATGCATCGAGTTGTTTTGCGAAGTTATCACACAACAATGATACCAAAACGTTTTGAAATAAGAATAAGGGTTTTGTGATGAGAACAAAGAGTTTTGAAATAAGAATAAGGGTTTTGTGATGAGAACAAAGAGTTTCAAAATAAGAATAAGGGTTTTGAAATAAGAATAAGGGTTTTGTAATAAGAGTAAGAATTTGGTGTGAGTAAAGACGAACGCTTGTACAATAAGGCAATTTTGTACAAAATGTTAATAAGGTGAAATCAATGATTAGGTCATGGTCGGGTACCGTTGTGCGTTGTAGAGATTATTTGTGCGTTGTGTAGATATTATATGTGCGGTTATCATCATCTGTCGAGATGAGTTCTCATAGCCCCTCTTTTTCAAATCTTTTCCATTGGGGGAAAATGATACTCAAATGTGTTTTGAACTGTTTTTCTGAACTGTGCGAAATATGGTTTTATTTTTGGGACAATGTTATGTGCCTATGAATGCTATGTGAATGACATGAGTTTTGGTAGAATATGTTGTGTGGAACTTTCTGTGTAGAACTTCTGTGTGGGACTTGTGATCTTCCGCCCTATATATAGCTCCAGCTGGTAGGCTTTAGGTGCGTGTGACATCGGGGTTGCGACCCCAAGAGCATTGGTATATGTTGGATTGATGACTAGTGGGGATGCTAGGTCACGGTACATGATTAGCGGGGATGCTAAGTCATAGGATTGAGTGACTTTACATGTATTCACTATCATATTGCACAATTGTCCAACTGTTTGAGATATTGGCACAACGACTAGGTCTTCTCCAAAACTACGGGCTCACCAACATTATTGTTGACGTTTTCAAGTATCATTTTAAGGTGTGTGATTTAACCAAGGTAAATTGGAAGTAATGGGAACTAAGGACGTATACGTGTGGGATGCTAACTTGAGAGTTTTGCATTTTGAATTAAAAATGTAACTTCTGAATTGTTGTAAATTTAGATCTTTGTAAAATGGATGGTACGATCTTGTACCTTGTGCAATGTGAATCATTATGTCGCATTTCTGTGTTTCCGTCGTTGACGGGGTGTGACAGATTGGTAATCAGAGCCAAAGTTATAGAGAATGCCGGTTTTTATAAAAAAATAAAAACAAAACTATAACCAAACTAGAATTTTCATAAAACCTCGAACATGGAGAAAGTTAATTAGCCCGAGCAATTCATGGTATCTCCTAAATTACGCATAGCCTGATCAACTATGCTTAATTCACAAAGGACCATGAAATGATGGGGTTAGTTTTCTTAAGCTATGTTAGAGGAAGGGGAGGGATGTGTAAGCACTGAGACCACCTAAAAATGATTGACTGTGAAATTATGAGAACACTTGCGAGTGTTGGGATCTAGAGTGTTATTGGTTGTCTGATGTTTGCCATGTTACCTTAGTTGTATTGCATGATGCCTCATGAGCCTTAGTAGACATGTTGTTGGTAACAACATTAATTAAAGGTATGTCTGTAGAAACTACGTGCTATATTGTGTGATGTCCAGAAGTGCTTGTTCGGTATCGAACCTGGTTGGTGTTTGTTTGATGTTCATATTTTCCCGGTATATTTGACATATATATATATATATATATATATATATATATATTTTTGTTATATTATTTAATATATATATATATATTATATATATTTATTTATTATATTATTATATATTATATATATATATATAATATATATATTATATTATATTATATTATATATAAAGGATATATTTATATTATTGTGCCCGAAAACTTGGACAATATTAGCTTAAAGTCCAAGCCTGTTAATCCCAACTAGCCTATTACATACAACACTAATTACGACTAAGACGACCGATAACATTCTTGTTCGACCTATATAAAAATAAGGCTAACAATTATGTATATACGGTTACGAACACCTAATTTCAAATGTTATGTTGATTATATATGTAAAGCATAGTAATGCTGGTAATTTGAGTAATGATATTTTGTAAAGATACTTATACCCTTACCGTGTTATCACAGGTCATATCTACCCCAGCTTATGTTGATTCTAAGACTATCACCCAAGCTGACGGAGCTCAGAGCTCCTGAGTGCCCGTCCCATTAACTGATGAATCTTATGTAGCGGTTAGGCAGGCACAGTTAGTTGATACAGATACTGAGTCAGAGCTAGAGGAGGCTCCCTCGAAGGCAGAGGAGTCACAACCATTAGGTTCTAGAGTACCCCTTATGGGTGAGGAGTTTGAGGCTTCTAATCCGTCAGGTACTAAGACTATTTCATCCCATTCATCAGCTTCATCGGATTCCACCACACCACTATCACCTGATCACCCACTTACTCAGGCTTCATCTACCCCTACACCTACCCGAGCTTCGTTCTACTGTAGGACTGCACATATGACCGTACGTGCCTAACCCGCCATGTCCATTGGTCATTCAGCCAGAGTGGCAGAGGCGATGACCTTTTCAGATTTAGCCTTTCGTAAGAGGTATAGATCCTCTTACGAGACACCATCACCATCACCATCTCTGACCCTTCTAGTACGAAAGAGATATAGAGGTACATCTGAGCTCATATTAGATACTAATAGTGTGGGGGGCGAGTTAGGAGATGAGGATACTGAGGAGAATGAGAGTTCAAATGCGGATGATGAGAGAGGTAGGTCAGAGGTTGAGGGTCCTGGTTTAGAGGGGAGGAAGGAGGAGGCTATACCCGAGGGTTAGCAGTCGGTAGTCCCGGCTGTGGATACAGCTGTGGGTGAGCCTTGAGGACTTGGTTATAGGGCGTTGAGACGCCATGAGTTAGCAGTGAGGGAGGACCAGGTACCCAATACATTCGAGATAGGTCAGAGCTCTAGGTCTGTGCCAGAGCAGCAGGGAGCAAAGAGGGTATCTGCATCTAGACAGCCCACACTTACCACTGGTGGTACATAAGCTGGAATGCAGATACCACCAGTTGCACCTGTTCAGACACCGCCATCTCCTGAGTGGTCGTCTGGTTCCTAGCCAGTTTCACCATTATCCCCAGTAGTCCCATCACCCATAGCTTCTCTAGTGGCTACCCCAACAGCCACTATATCAGTAGATGCGGATCAGTTCTTAGAGGTAGGAGCGCAGTTAGAGCTTCACGGGAGCATACTCCATGATTATACGTAGCGTTTGGATGTACTACCACCTACCTTGTTTGAGGGTTATGATAGGTAATTGAGGGAGTTTTATACTAGGTCAGGGGCGGTTAGAGATGAGATCTTTTCGCAGAGGTATAGGTTTAGGAGTTTAGAGCGGGAGCAGGAGAGAGCTACGATGACATTTAGTGCTATATAGAGGCCGATATTAGCTTTAGAGGCATAGGCAGGTCAGAATGATGCCCAGAGAGCGGCTCTGTGGCATGCTATATATGATATTCAGAGGGAGAACTATGATTTGAGGAGGCATATTGTTGAGGAGAGGCATGAACGATTAGAGTTAACGGGTCATTTTGCTAGGATGGAGAGGAGACATAAGTCTGGAGGGGAGTAGTAGACTATATGAGATTCTTGATTAGGAGTCTGTACACCACTAAACCATGTAGCTTCGGTTAGTGTTAGATCTAAACTGAGTAGTCTCAGTGGTAGTGGTTATGAACTGATTAGTATCAGTCGGTAGTTGATCCTTATCGAAATCATAATTATGATAGCAGTAGAATGATTATGTACAAAATTTGAATATCAATGGATGGTACAGTGTTTTCTTACGTGAGTTGATACGTTCAGTACTTGGGTACATCATTGTTTATGCTGGTTGGTGACATGGTTCATCACTCACCTCAGATAGGATTTCCATTCTTATGAGACCTCTCACATATTTATTCCCCACCTGTGTGGAACTTGAGAAATATTTAAGTTACCATGTGAAACCGTTGCGTTGGAAGAACGCGGAGTTAGATAAAACCCTGTGAAGTCGCGAGGAGACTTGGCCGTAATTATAGTAGACTGATTTGGAACTTGATTTTAATTATAGAGTAACCCCGGTGAATATTCTAAATTCTTAGTGGGATAGAACCCAAAATACTGAAACCAAGTAAAACCTACTTGGAAGAGTTTAAGCAGATTTAGGTGAGCGAACCTTGGACGTTGTTGAGAGAGATCAATGCGTAAGTCAAGATGTGTGGGACACACATACCTCCTATAGGACTTAACCACATGGACTAGAATAACTAAGGTACTGGATGTAGATGGATCCTTTAGAACGTTTTGTTGAAAAGTCACGGGCTGGATCAAATCCAGACATGCGACCAAGAGACTCAAAATTTAAGGTTAGGGAGAACTATTAAAGTTGAGGAGATAGTAGGAGAGACTATCATGTCGTGTGAAACAGGATCTGGATAGATCATAAGGAAGTGTAAGGAATGAACTTTAGCACTAAGTCTCTAGGGGAATCAAAAGAAACTTCGATTGAAGAGACTGAGCTGGTAGAGAACTAGTGCGTATTGATGAGGAATTGAAATATGGTCATTGTTGTGTTTGATGATTTGAGCTAAATTTCAGGGGTGAAATTCCTTTAAGGGGGTTAGACTGTGAAAACCGGTAACTTGTCTTGGGATAGTATTTTTAAAATATTGTAATTTTCTATCAGAGTCCATTGATTTTGTCAGCTTTATTGGCAGGAAGATGAAAAGTTTACTTCGGTTGATTATTTTGCGTAAAACGGTTACGGTTTAACTGGGTATTGATGAGAGTCTTGAGTTTCATAACTGAATCACTTTTGATTCGTCCTTCCATTTTGGAGTGTTTTTGTGGCCTTTTAATACTTTTCGGTAAGTTTTCCTGCGTTTAGTGAAAATCGTCACGCAGCGCGTACCGGCACGATAGTAAATTTGAAAACAGGTTGAATAATCATGGGTGAGTTTAACGAACTTATTTGATAAGTAATTTCTTAAATTGAAGTAACGTTCGTCTAGTACGTAAATTGTTGAGGTATGATTCAAAAGTTATCAGAAAACAGGTGTTTTCGGGAAATTTAATTGAAGTCCGTGATGGTCGTGAAAATGAAGTTTTTGGATAAGTCTAAAATGACAAGTCATATTTTGAAGAGGTATACTTCTAAAACTTGTGAGAAGGGTTTCGGTTAAATTTGAATTAAACTCGTATTTTGGTCCCGGCACGTCCAATAATGTTCAAATGAATTTTGGGAGGTTTAATGTGGAAATATGTCGTGTAAATAACCTAGGTTCATGCAAAAGTGTTTTTAAGTTCAATAAAAATACTAAGGAACTTCGAGTAACGTTTTAAAGTGATGAATTTTGAGTTTAAGTGAACCCGACACAAAAAGAAGCAATCCCGAGCATCCTTGGATGCTTGGCCAGATATGGGATAACAAATGGAACACCAAGGCAAGTTTTTAGCTTGGTTGGTTCTCATATGGTACATATATTTTTGTCTTAAACTCAAACATGCATTACATACTTTCAAAATCAAACAAAAAATAACCTTTTCTCTCCTTTCTCTTTAGAAATTGGACGCAAGCCACAAGGGTCAAGAAACATTTTTTTGAAGATTTAACAAGAACATGGGGTTAAGAAACACTATCGGGGTTGATATTTTGTAGTCATGGGTTATAGAAAACTACATTTGGGTAGTCGGTTTCGGATTAGTCTTGCATTTCAAAACCCTCATGGTAAGTTTTCTAAAATTAAATTTAACTTGTACTTTTGGTGTTATAATGATATGTGTATGATAGTTGTACAAGTTGATCGTCGTAAAAAAATCGAAACTTGAAAATGAAACGTATGATTTAAAAGGGTGTTTGTTGCGTTGAACTCAAAGAAAAAGGGGCAAGGAGTGGTCATTTTAGTATCGTGGTTGTGGTGGTAAAATGACATGTGTTAAAAAGTGCTTATTTTGAAACCTAGCTTAAAAATAAGCTTAGTTAGGGCTTATTTGATTATTTTGGGCTTATTGTTTGTTTCGGCCCAACAAAAAAGAAAAGAATGAAGAAAAAGGTTAATGGGCTTGGCCCATTAGCTTGGTTTTGACTTATTACTTTGGGCTTATCGGCTTAATTATAGCTTATTGATTTCGGATTATCTATGGCTTATTTGGTTTTGGTATATTTTGGCTTATGGCTTATTCGGTTCAGCTTATATTTTGGCATATGGCTTATTCGGTTCGGCTTATATTTTGGCTTATGGCTTATTCAGTTTGGCTTATATTCGGACTTATGGCTTATTTTGATTCGGCTTATGTAAATGGGCTTAAGTATTGGTTTTGGGCTTAAGCATTGGTTTTGGGTTTATATTTTGGGCTTTGGCCCAATAAAGTATAACTACTAGTGATTTTATTATAAAACTAACGGGCTAACTTTAAAACTTATATTGGACCTTAAGACCCAATAAGCGAAAAATAGTAAATTTATACGTTTAAGGCGGATTTTAAAAGATGAAACGTGTTCGTGTTAATTTTGAAAAGTCGTTGGAGGAAAATGCGTTTTATTAGAGTATTATTGAGATATAGAATTTGGCGTTTTGTCGGAAGATGGTGAGAATTGAGAAATGTGTTCGGATGTGAGAATTTGGGAAATTGTTTAGAAGTAGATTTGAAATCTTGGGAAATGTTGTATAAACGAACGGGTCATGCCGAAATTTTGTAAAAATCCTACACTTAGAAATTATTGTGGGAAAACTTATTTTGTGTCGATTCGGTTAAAGGACGAAAAAGTGTTTTTTAGTAACCTTTAGGTGTCGAGATTTAACTATCAAACGTGGTGATGATAAAATGACAAGATTTTATAAATTCTCGTTCTAAGCCGATAAGAAGACGAAAATAATAAAATGTTACAACTTTATTTAAGTATTATATATATATATATATATATATATATATATATATATATATAATTTAATTTTGTAAATATACCTTCTCGTTTCAGAGATGTTCACTCCTTTATTTGCGATCCTTAAATTCTTACTCATTCGAATTTTCTTGGATCGTTTGGACGATGTTCCATTTTACTCGTCAGTATGTTGAGTATTTTGTGTTGATGTCACACTTAGCCCAAGTGCATCGAGTTGTTTTGCAAATTTACCACACAACCATGATACCAAAACGTTTTGAAATAAGAATAAGGGTTTTGTGATGAGAACAAAGAGTTTTGAAATAAGAATAGGGGTTTTGTAATGAGAACAAAGAGTTTTGAAATAAGAATAAGGGTTTTGTGATGAGAACAAAGAGTTTCAAAATAAGAATAAGGGTTTTGTAATAAGAGTAAGAATTTAGTGTGAGTAAAGACGAACGCTTGTACAATAAGGGAATTTTGTAGAAAATGTTAATAAGGTAAAATCAATGATTAGGTCGTGGCCAGGTACCGTTGTGTGTTGTAAAGATTATTTGTGCGTTGTGTAGATTATATCTATGCAGTTATTATCATCTGTCGAGGTGAATTATCGTAGCCCCACTTTTTCAAATGTTTTCCATTGGGGGAAAATTATACTTAAATGTGTTTTGAACTGTTTTTCTGAACTGTGCGAAATTTGGCTTGGTTTTTGGGATAATGTTATGTACCTATGACTGCTATGTGAATGACATGAGTTTTGGTAGAATATGCTATGTGGAACTTTCTGTGTAGAACTTATGTGTGGGACTTGTGATCTACCGCCCTATATATAGTTCCAGCTAGTAGGCTTTAGGTGCGTGTGACATCGGGGTTGCGACCCCAAGAGCATTGGTATAAGCTGGATTGATGAGTAGTGGGGATTAGGGATGAGCGCGGTGCCATTTTGGTACCGTACCGGTACTGTTTTCGGGGTACCGTGTTTTTTCCGACCAAAATATGAGGTCCCAATCCCGGAACCGAAGGATATACCGGTACCGGTACTGGTCCGGGAAATTCGGTACTAATCGGGACGAGTATTGTTTAGCAAAAGTGTAAAAGCTTTAGTTTTACAATTTTGTTACTAATAAATGCATACAATGACACATGAATATATCATTAACATAATTCATCTCTTGTCAGCTATTTAGCCCATGTAATATATGAAGAGCTAATGCTATATGTTGGGTAGTTGTAAAGTCTTATGTTTATTTACTGATTCAAGTGTAATTGATATTTCATGCATTTGAACTGTTATTTATCAAAGAGAGGCCGAGTTTGTCACATTTTGCATGTTTTTAAATTTATAAGTACATATGACCTGAAAATGTAATTATTGAAATAGAACTCAAACGGACCAGATTTCAAACTATAATCAGTACAATTTTAGCTACAACTTTGGTGAAACAGCCATCATGTTTTTAAGATTTAAGTCGCATGGAATCTAGGATCATGTTAACTAAATATAATCTATATGGAATTTAATGAACCAAGACAACAGTAAGCAAAACTAGTAAAATTTATCAAAATCTTTTAATCTTAAAAGAAAAAATCTAATTTGACCCATTTTCTGTGACAGTAGGATACAACTATCATACATGATACAACATTTTCTATTATGGTACTGAATTCTGAAATTCCCGTTAAAATCCCGCACCGATTTCAGTGGTACTATTTTTTTCCATCATTTTCGTGGTACCGGTATCGTACCGAGTATAAGAAACCGGTACCGGTACGAGTCGGTACCGGTACGGTTTTGGTACCGTACTGTTTTTCTGTTGCCAATGCTCATCCCTAGCAGGGATGCTACGTCATGATACATGATTAGCGGGGATACTAAGTTATGGGATTGAGTGCTTTTACATGTATTCACTGTCATATTGCAGAATTGTCCAATTGTTTGAGATATTGGCACAACGACTGGGTCTTCTCCAAACCTATGAGCTCACCAACATTATTGTTGATGTTTTCGAGTATCATTTTCAGGTGTATGATTTAACCAAGGTAAATTGGAAGTTATGGGAACTAAGGACGCACACATGTGGGATGCTAACTTGAGACTTGTACATTTTGAATTAAAAATGTAACTTTTGAATTGTTGTAAATTTGGATCTTTTGTAAAATGGATGGTACGATCTTGTACCTTGTGCAATGTGAATCAATATGTCGCATTTTTGTCTTTCTGCCATTGACGGGGTGTGGTACAGGTCATCAACTATTATCAAGGATTAACACCCCTTGAAACATAAATCACCAAAACAGATTTCTTGATAAAACTCACCAAAAAAACTGCAGTAACTTAGAACCACTACATACCTTTATAGAAGACTCCAATAACAATCCTGACCGTCCAAACTGAAGAACTATGTGTTGTGAAGCTACTGCCCAATTTTTGTGGATATCCAACCATTAACGAAGTTGTACGAACGATTCTCCATAGACTGCCCAAAGTTAGACGAAAACTGACTACACCCTAGGCAAATCTCATTTTTCACTCTTTGTGTGTGTCTCTCTCATACATACTTGACTTCCAGTAGGGTTTTTACAATATATAACCCTATCAATATGGTTAAATTAGCAGGCTTAACACTTGATCTAATGTTCTACAAGTTCATACTCAAAACACAAAAACATGACAACTACAAAGGCAAACGAACTAGACGGGAAGCCTAACCTAACAAACTCCCCCTCCTGACTACGTTGAGGATTCCATCATACATGAAATCTCATAACAAGTATCATGTTTACTTATGGGCAAAGTCTTTGTCATCATATCAACACCATTCAAATATGTGTGGACTTTTTCAATGTTGAACATCTTGGATTCCAACGCATCACGAATCCAATGGTACCTCACATCAATATGCTTCAACTTCGAATGAAAATTTAAATTCTTAGAAAGATGTATAGCACTCTATCACATAAAATAACATAACTTTCTTGCTTAAACCCAAGCTTATTTGTAAAACGCTTCGTCCACAACATCTCTTTCGCAACTTATGTGGAAGTAATAAATTTTGCCTCAATAGTGGATAGTGAGATACACTTTTGTAGCCTTGTCTGCCATGACACCGCTCCCCCTCTAAATGTGACCAAGTATCCAAATACAAACTTTCTTGTATCAATATCTCGTGCCATATTAGAATATGTGGAGCCTTTAGAACGGGCTTATCATAACCATAAGAAATATCTAAGATTCCATTTAACTGTTTCCCTACCTGGATTTGAGAGATACCTGCTAACAACACCAACCGCATGAGTTAAGTCCAGCCTTATGCACACCGTTGCATACATAAGACTACCAACTGCTGAAGCATAAGGAACTCGTTTCATTTTCAGGCTTTTTTCGATACTAGAGGGACATTGCTTTTTTCTCAACTTGAAATTTTTAGCAAGTGGAGTTCCAACTGACTTTTCTTTATGCGTTATGAATCTTTCAAGTATTTTCTCAATGTACATCTCCTGAGATATCCATAACTTCTTTGCTTTCCTATCTTATGAGATTCTCATTCCAAGGATCGTCTTAGCTTCACTCAAATCCTTCTTTGCAAAGGATTTATTCAGCTCCTTTTTTAATTTGTCAATTTTCCAGATATCACTACCAACAAGAAACATGTCATTAACATATAACAATAAAATAATAAAGTCTTTATTCGAAAACTTTCAAACAAAAACACAATGGTTAGAAGCTGTTTTGGTGTATCCTTGCTTGCTGATGAAACACTCAAATTTCTTGTACCACTACCTTGGAGCTGGTTTCAAGCCATACAAGCTCTTCTTCAGTTTCCATATAATACTTTCCTTTACCTTCACTTTAAATCCCTTTAGTTGATCCATGTAGATCTCCTCTTCTAAGTCGCCATGAAGAAAGGGTGTTGTCACATCTAATTGTTGAACTTTAAGATCCATACTAGCAGCTAGACCATGAACAACTCGAATGGATGACATCTTCACTACTGGTGAGAAGATTTCACTAAAA